>JADBJO010004785.1:157500-162500 GCA_016801955.1 Conus betulinus | reverse complement strand
CTGCAGTCAGCGCAGTCATGTACCAGCTTTTTAGCTAAGAACTGCATTCAGCGCCGTCATATACCAGCTTTTTAGCTGAGAACTGCAGTCAGCGCAGTCATATTCCCAGCTTTGTAGCTGAGAACTGCATTCAGCGTAGTCATATTCCAGCTTTTTAGCTGAGAACTGCAGTCAGCGCAGTCATGTACCAGCTTTGTAGCTGAGAATTGCAGTCAGCGCAGTCGTATACCAGCTTTGTAGCTGAGAACTGCAGTCAGCGCAGTCATATTCCAGGTTTGTAGCTGAGAACGGCATTCAGCGCAGTCGTATACCAGCTTTGCAGCCTGGAACTGCAGTCAGCGCAGTCATATACCAGCTTTGTAGCTGAGAACTGCAGTCAGCGCAGTCGTATACCAGCTTTGCAGCCTGGAACTGCAGTCAGTGCAGTCATATACCAGCTTTGCCGCTGGGGACTCCTCTCTAACATGACGACCAAATAAGAAGCGAAGACGTAAATCCCAACATTCAAGCCAAACAACGGGAGGATCACTCCACCATGATCAATACTCTCTGTGTAGAAAACCAGACAGGGATTCTGCTCTATGACAGCACCTTGGCATGCAAACTCAAAAACACATAATCCTCTTCTCCCCTCCCCTCAGAGGTTGCAGAGATTGCTCTGTCTCTCCCAAATCACATGGTAAAGCCTTGAAAAAGGCCCTTTCATTCAAAACACGACGCACATAGATTATCTAGAAAACTGGCTTGAAATACAAGTTGTTGGAATACATCATTGTGACATTAACCCAGAGAAAGTAAGAGCTTGTACAGATCGATGGAAGTACTTCCCATGTTTATATACAGGGGCAAGCAAAATACGAAATATGACTGTGTCAGTGGAAAGTTTTGATAATTAATTGAAATATCGAAGATATTTGAAAATAAACATCAATTCCTTACAGTAAATTCACGCCGTTCATACATAGTGGGAAATGGTAATGCTGTGACAAGTAATATGATCAACCCGGATCCTCTGATTGATCTGGATCGGCATTACGGATCCAAACCAAAATGAGTGCCTTTTTCTTTGGGCCACAGTTCATTCTTTCTCCATGACGTTTTTCTAACATTGGTTTGTACTTTTCGCTTAATTTTTTGTTATGATCATGGATCTGTTGTTTGTTCTGGATCTGCTTTAAAGATCCACACCAAAAATATAATGAGTTTGTCCTTGGGCTAGTTTCCATCTTCTGACGAAGTCGGGTTTACATAAGCTCAGTAGCTTTCTGTGTGATCCTTCTACCAAACAGACAGATGGACACGGGTAGAAGGCTCTCATAGGCGAGTGTAACAAATACTTTTCAAAGAAAGTCATTTACGAAGCAAATTGCGTTGTGAGCATCCTGGGTTTGAAGATCAGTTATAAATTCATTCTCTATCCAGACAAGGAAGTAACCAGACACAAGACGACCAGATAATGTAGGCGATTTTTTTTTTCCATTATGTATACAGTGATGTTATCTCTATGAAAATCATGTTGTTTGATTAAATGGTGCTTACGCTGCAAGTGTCCATTTCACTGACAATTAACTATTTCATATTTAGGTACTGCAGAGTGTGACAATCTGCCTGGATGGGTTTCATGCATGTGGGGATGAGGTAATCCAGTAAGCAAGGGGAGATAATATATCTAGTATTCACATGGAGTGTCTCCCAGGCAACAAACTGCGTGACACAAACACAAGTTTGACAGCACAACTTTACATTTCATTGAAACTGGTGAAGCTTCCCCTTTCCTGCTCGAGGTCCAGTAGACCCCTTTTTATTTCTTGTGTGTATATCCAGCGTAATCCATCTAAACTTTATGTTGTTGGAGATTAAATCGGTACCGAAAAGGATCGGACTGATCAGGGAGTGCTACCGTGTTTTGTTTGGCTCCTATCACCATGAGGAGAGACAGGAAAGGGCTGTTGTGGATGTGATACAAGCCCACACTGCATAGCTGCAGGAGAATGGGATACAAACCCACACTGCATAGCCGCAGAAGAATGGGATACAAACACACCACACTGCATACCGCAGGAGAATGGATACAAACCCACACTGCATAGCCGCAGGAGAATGGGATACAAACCCACACTGCATAGCCGCAGGAGAATGGGATACAAACCCACACTGCATAGCCGCAGGAGAATGGGATACAAACCCACACTGCATAGCTGCAGACTGGGATACAAACCCACAGCATAGCTGCAGGAGAATGCATAGCCGCAGGAGAATGGGATACAAACCCACACTACATAGCTGCAGGAGAATGGGATACAAACCCACACTACATAGCCGCAGGAGAATGGGATACAAACCCACACTGCATAGCTGCAGGAGAATGGGATACAAACCCACACTACATAGCTGCAGGAGAATGGGATACAAACCCACACTGCATAGCTGCAGGAGAATGGGATAAACCCACACTACATAGCTGCAGGAGAATGGTGGCAATGGCCCCAGACCCAGTGCCTGTCCCTCCCGTGTTTCTCCTCAATAAACATTTACTGCCAGTGGAGGTGGACCATGCAATGACTGAGCGATGTGTGGCTGTCAAAGAAGGGCATCCGGACAGAAGATTGGTGGTCTGTGTGGAGAGGAATACCATCACAAACGACTTGCAGATGCCAGATCAAAACTATTAACAAATAGACTAGAATTACGAGGGTTGTTATATTATTCTAGAGACAAGAAGCCCTCCGTGATCAGAATGACTATGGAGAGAAGAGAGAAGTTCAACAAACTGAACTCATTATCAACAATGCTCCCATCTTAGTCCCAAACAGTGGCATGGTACAGACTCCAGAGGAGAAAATGGACATTAAATGCCATGATGAGAAAGATAAAAGCACTCCTGGGAGACTGACTAGGAAGACAGACCAAGGATTTGTTTACAGTTAAGATCGGTGTCTTTACCGCATCTCGCTTCCACAGAGTACACGAAACTCTTCTAGCTGCTGCAAATGTTTGAACAAAGACCATCATGTGTCTGATTCCATGAATCACCTTTAGAGCAATCCAGTGCTTTTTTCCCCTTTTGGGGGGGTGAGGGGGGGGGCACAAGGCTGGCAACTCGGTGTGACAGCTTAACCCCTCTCCCAGAGAACATAAACTGAACTGTGGATAGCCACTGACACCCCACTAGCTACAAGCATAAATGGGGATGTAGGTGGAGCAGGTCTCCCGGCTCCTCTCTACACCTGGCCAAGCTTTTCTGCCTTGAAGAGAGCTGCATTTGGTCAGACACACCTGCCAGTTCAAAGCGCTGAGGCTTGCAGTCAGCGCAGTGACCACAGCCAAGTGGAAACGCTAACACCAAAGAGCCGTGTGCCACGAGAAAGGCATTGGAAAATGGTCAAAAGCCACAGCTGGTGTGAAGCAGAAGAAATCTGCCATACTTTGATCCCTGGCTGCACTCCTTCGACGATTTGTCTACACCTACGGACATTACAGTGACTATGATCACAACATCGACTTCACAGAATGGATAGACTTAAGGCAATCTATTCATACAAGAGGACTGAACGGTAAGAAAAAAAATATATAGCATGTTTAACTATGTAAAGGGAAAAGCGCACGACATTACAGCTTTACATGAAACGCACATAGCAATCAAATAAGAAGGCAAATTCCAATGGGGTAGAAAATCACTTGATTCCAAGGGAGCAGGCCATAACTAAGGCCAGGTAATACCTGTGAACAGACAATTCATTCATACTCGTTCATGAGAAAAATGAATCATTATTATTCACGTCAACAAAAATACGTGAGTTTCTTTTCAATGTATATGCATCTACCAACTGCACATAGCAAGTACCTTTCTTCAACCACATTAGAAATGTTACTGATAACTGTTGCATCGATAAACCCGATGCATCATGAACGGGTGATTGTAATTCAGTCTTAAGGAATCAAATGGAAATAACAACAGAAGAAAAAAAAGAGAGAATAGAGAAGCTGAAGAGTTCAACCTGGTAACAAAAAAACCTTTAACCCCCATGACATATTGAGCTTACAACACAAAGAAATGAAAGAATATACTGGGCACAGAAACAATCCTTTATTGCAAGACGTATAAATTACATTCTAACAACTCCGTTATCACTTCACAATATTGACGCTCTGTCCAAGTCATGAATGCGTTTTGTCTTTTGCCATTTGTCCAGTTGTTGTTTTTCTGTGTAGATTTGTCAGGAATGAGGTGTATGAGCAAGATTGGAACAAGGTTATTTATTTTTCACCCCACAGTAGAAACGCTAGACCTCCGCCATCTGTTCAGGTGGAAAATAAATCGAAAGTATACCACATGTTTCGATATCTGGAATAGAAAACAATGCCAATATGGATAGGTAATGGGCAGTATTGGCTACCGCTTGTATGGCTTATATGTAGTTTCATTGTAATTGGTCCGAATTTGATTTCCACACAACATGGATTTGGTGTTCCAAGAAGACACGAGTTGTTATGATAAAAAAGCACACCAGTGCTTATCTATCATCTTTGGAATTTCAATTCTCTCTCTCTCTCTCTCTCTCTCTCTCTCTCTCTCTCTCTCTCTCTCTCTCTCTCTCTCTCTGTGTGTGTCTCTCCTCTCTCTCTCTCTCTCTCTCTCCTCTCTCTGGGGGCAATGCCTGATTTAGTATGTAGTATGTGTCTGTCTGTCTGTCTCTCTGTCTGTCTGTCTGTCTGTCTGTCTGTGCGTGCGTGTCTGTGTGTGTCTGTGTGACTTTGTGTGTCTCCAACCGTACAGATTCTACGCCTTCTCCCCTTCCCCACCATGCTCACATCCTCACATAGCTTCACTCTCTGCTTATCGGAGATAGACGAGCCACCTGCGGCTGATTCTTCACCATCTCCCAGTGGGACGCCACTCTGACATTTGAAAAGAGATTATGTCCCCTTCAGGCAACGCAGGGTTGAAGTCATTTTCCCTGGGATGACCAAGAAACAGTAGTGGCGGCTGATGCTGGAGA
>JADBJO010004785.1:135000-140000 GCA_016801955.1 Conus betulinus | reverse complement strand
CCCCATCCCACCTCTCCCCCTTCCCTCTCACCCTACCTTTGACACCCCCCCCCCCCCCCCCCCACACACACACCACCATAATCTTCTTTCTTCCACTGCCCACCCACGTCCCCGCTCCAATTTGCACTTTCCTTCATGTTTTCTCCATTACTCGCTCTTTTGACCAGTACCAGATTCTATACTGTATCTGCTACTCCCCTCCCTGCCCTTTCCTTCCCTCCCCCTGCTTCCATACCTGCTCTCCCCTCGACGCCCCCCTCCCCCAACCCCCTTTTTTCTCAACCACTCATCCTCACCGACCCTCCTGTCCCCCCCCCCCCCCCCCCCCCCCCCCTCTCTCTAACCTCTCCCCGTTACATGCAGTTTTTGACCCATCTCAGACTCACACTACTGCTGAATGTGTCATGCGTTCTGCCATGTGCAGAATCGTATCAGTGTACTGAACTGTGATCATCAAGTCTATGAACTGATTTTGAATCACAGGATTACAACCACCAGCTAGGACTCTTTTACTTCCAGTGAAGTAGTGGAAGTGTCTATGACTCGAAACTTTATATTCCCACCTTTTCTCATATTTCACTTTCTTTTAATGTTTTTTTTTTATATACGTGGTCTAGTTAACACCACTTCTTTCATTCATTGTCTTGTAGGTACAGCTGAAAAAAAGCAAGTTTGTTACACAGCATACGGAAACAAAAAAAAAACATGGCTCAGGAAACGTTTTCTCCTCAGATTTGGCATCCCAAAAACAACCCATCCTTCTCTATTCCTCAGATATTTGAGGGTATAGCAAACTCCTGACAGCATCAAAAGTTTCATTTCAGTGCACACAAACATTTTCTGGGGGGGTCATCAAACTTCTCATACAAACTAGCGCGTAGGGAGTTGGGAAAACACCAAAATAAGCTAAACGCAGATTGGCCAAATAAGTGTAATAAATGTTAATAATCTTGGAAATGCTAACAAAAAAATCGGACTTCAAAATCTAATTTTATGTTCTCCTTAGAACTGTGTTCCATTTTGTGTGGCTTCAGTAGGAGCTGACATACATGTTACGCCGAGAAAGTCTATTTGACATGTTTTAGCAGGAATGGCCTGCATCTTCATATGGCAAAAAAAGAAAAAAGAAAAACCGCAACAATACAAGCTATATTTATTCAAAACTGTTTATGACTATGATCGACATGTATAGATATATCCTACATAAGAACTGCCTTGACTCAAGCTAAGACTGTGTTGTCCCTGCAGATACGAAGCTCCATAGCGTGAATGCTAACCATTAATACACTGTATGTTCTGTACAGATGTCACAGAGATTGAGTATCTCTCCTTCTACAAAACTGCCAAACATTTTCACCTATTAATTGTTCGCCATCTGTTTCCACTTTATTCCCCGTGAAGATGTCCTAACATGTTGCTCTACATTACAGATTACGTTGCATCCAACGAAGGGGGAAACACAATGACGACTTTCTCTGTTAGATAATTGCGTTACCAGCCTATGTCAATTTAATCATCTGATTGCCATCATCTACTTGTTTTTTAAACGATGATGAATGGTTAATAACACAAAGGAACTGCTATTTGTCTCAATCTTATTCCACTGCATGTGTGTGTGCGCGCGCGCGCGCGCGCGCGCGTGTGTGTGTGTGTGTGTGTGTGTGTGTGTGTGTGTGTGTGTGTGTGTGTGTGTGTGTGTGTGTGTGCGTGCGTGCGTGCGTGGGCATGTGTGTATGTGTATGTGCGTGCGTGCGTGCGTGTGTGTGTGTGTGTGTGTGTGTGTGTGTGTGTGTGTGTGTGTGTGCGCGTGCGTGCGTGCGTGCGTGCATGCGTACGCACGCGCGAGCGTGTGCAAATTCTTTGTTTCCCACGTCTTCCGTTTCTCGCCCTGTATTCCTCACTAAAAATGCTGCCCTGTTCCCACTCCCACCCTGTCCCTCCTACCACCCTTCCCTTTCCATTAACTATTATTTGCCATGGAGCTTCCGACCCCAATACGTATAAACCCCTTCCCATTCAGGTAATTAGGTTGCTGCATGTAGGCCTGCGGTGGAATACGTACATACCCTTTCAAATTCCTGTCATTATTCTGTTGCTTACAGGCTTCCAGCCCGACGAAGTGTTAACGATTTAAGATCTTTTCATCTCTATCTCTCTCTGTCTCTATTTCTTTTTTTTTTTTTTCTGTCTCTGTCTCTGTCTCTGTCTCTCTCGCTCTCTCTCTCTCTCTCTCTCTCTCTCTCTCTCTCTCTCTCTCTCTCACACACACACACACACACACACACACACACACACACACACACACACACACACACACACAACACATACATACACACAGAGAAACACTCACACACACACGCACGCACACACTCACACACACTCACACACACACACACACACACACACACACACACACACACACACACACACACACACACACACACGCACGCACGCACACACACACACACACACACACACACACACACACACACACACACACACACACACACACACACACACACACACACACACTCAATCACTCACAAAGGCATACAAAGACAAACAGAGAGACAGACAGACAGGCAGGCAGGCAGGCAGGCAGGCAGGTTGACAGACAGACAGACGGACAGTAACAGGTTGAATAATTCAAACACACACACGCGCGCGCGCGCATGCACACACACACACACACACACACACACACATATGCTCACAAACTCACAGAGAGAGAGAGAGACAGACAGACAGACAGACAGAGACACAGAAAGAGAGAGAGAGAATTTTATGGTTATTGTGATAACCTTTAGAAAGCCCATTCACAAGGCTGGGATACAAAATGGATGGGGACTATGCACGCACACAAAATACAAAAACAAAATCATCAAAATATTACATGAACGTATATTACAATGTGGAATCCAAAATCACGGAAATATATAGCACAGAATACAGTGATGAGCTCGGCTCGGCGCAGGTAACTGTCAGTCAGATATTCCATACATTTATCAGCAGTTTACAACAGTGCCATAGTCACGATGGGACGCGAAAATTTCGGTTTTCGACCTCTTGGCTGTTAGTAGCGCTGCCTTGCACCTCTTCCTTCAGTTCCTACAGAGGGTCATTCAGTTTTTCTTGTTTCGTCATAACATTTGTGATAGCAATGTTGTTGGCGTTGAGAGACCATTAGCAGCACATGCATAATCACTACTACCGTCTATATCACACAGATCTGCAGCTGCGACGAATGTTTTGATTTCTTGTCGCACAGAACTAGTTACATGTGGATCGTCTTCACAAAAGTGCAGAGCTCTCATTTTTATCAACACTTAGCTTGTCAGCGTCAGTGTCAGACGGCCCGGCTGACATGCGCAGGGCAGTCACTGACTCACAGGGCAGTCACTGACTCACAGGGCAGTCACTGACATCACGGGGCAGTCACTGACTCACAGGGCAGTCACTGACTCGCAGGGCAGTCACTGACTCACAGGACAGTCACAGTCACTGACTCACAGGGCAGTCACAGACATCACGGGGCAGTCACTGACATCGCGGGGCAGTCACTGACTCACAGGGCAGTCACTGACTCACAGCGCAGTCACAGTCACTGACTCACAGGGCAGTCACTGACTCACAGGGCACTGACTCACAGATAAGTCACTGACTCACAAGGCAGTCACTGACATCACAGGGCAGTCACTGACTCACAAGACAGTCACAGTCACTGACATCACAGGGCAGTCACTGACATCACGGGGCAGTCATTGACTCACAGGGCAGTCACTGACTCACAGGGCAGTCACAGTCACTGACTCACAGGGCAGTCACAGTCACTGACTCACAGGGCAGTCACAGACATCACGGGGCAGTTACTGACATCACGGGGCAGTCATTGGTTCACAGGTCAGTCACTGACTCACAGCGCAGTCACAGTCACTGACTCACAGGGCAGTCACTGACTCACAGGGCAGTCACTGACTCACAGAGTAGTCACTGACTCACAGGGCAGACACAATCACTGACTCACAGGGCAGTCACTGACTCACAGGGCAGTCACTGACTCACAGAGTAGTCACTGACTCACAGGGCAGACACAATCACTGACATCACGGGGCAGTCACTGACTCACAGAACAGTCACTGACATCACGTGGCAGTCACTGACTCACAGGGCAGTCACTGACTCACAGGGCAGACACAATCACTGACTCACAGGGCAGTCACAGACATCACGTGGCAGTCACTGACTCACAGGGCAGTCACTGACTCACAGGGCAGACACAATCACTGACTCACAGGGCAGTCACAGACATCACGTGGCAGTCACTGACTCACAGGGCAGTCACTGACTCTCAGGACAGACACAATCACTGACTCTCAGGACAGTCACAGTCACTGACTCACAGGGCAGTCACAGTCACTGGCTGACAGGGCAGTCTCTGGCTCACAGGGCAGTCACTGGCTCACAGGGCAGTCACTGACTTACGGGGCAGTCACTGTTTCACAGGGTAGTCACTGACTCACAGCGCAGTCACTGTCTCACTGCTTTATTGCACAATACCTGTCGATGGTGTGTTCCAACACGGGACGGTGAAATCGCCACAAACAGAGGCGCTGGAGAAGGGGTTTGGTGTGAAGACCTAAGGAGTGTCAGCACAGGAGACTCCGTTATTGGCACTACTGTGGGTCATTTGATATCAAACGGGGAGGGCTCGGTAGGAACAGACCAGACAGGGAAGATACAGCTTCATTTGCCTTGTGCTTCCTGTGGTCCTCAGCCCTTCTCCCCTCCCTGTCCACCTGTGATGGACATTTTCTTCTAAACGCAACACTGTAAGGGGGGGGGGGGGGGGGGGGGGGGGGGGAGTAGGGGGACATTGTTGATACCCCCCCAAAACTGCAACAGTCTGATCATCCCTGCCTTCGATCTTCAATGACGACTATATCACATGACACAGCGCGTCACTCGGCATTCTTTCTACATTCGATGGAAGAACTTGAAGA
>JADBJO010004785.1:110000-120000 GCA_016801955.1 Conus betulinus | reverse complement strand
TCATCTCTCTCTCTCTGCGTGTGTTTGTGTGTTTGTGTTAGAGAAAGAGAGACGCCATAGCAGATCAGAAAACCTGCAAGCCATAATGTGTCCCGCTGACAACATACACAGAAAACCCTTCCATGTTGTTCCGTCGTCGAATGTAAATTAAAGTTTCAGAGAAAGGTTAGGAGACAGTAAATCAGGCAAGTGGGGAGATGTTGTTTGGTCCATGGAGATTTGAGAGCAGGACTGGCTTTAGGGCGGACGTTGACGTGGATAACCAAAAACAAAAGCTTTAAAAGAAGGATCAAGTCACATTCCTTGATCTTCTTATCCAGTTCCCGCCACTCACTAAACAGAACTCTGACCTCTCATTCCCATGTAAATCACCAGTGGTGACCAGTTTCACTGTGGTGTGTGCGGTGATTCTCTGTGGCATCAAAGAGATTTATGCGGAGGTCGCTGCCCGTCTTATTACCCTAATCACCAAGTCAGCGGGAGTCCATTTACCACGTGCGGTGTCAGATTGTCTTTACTGCCTGGAACTGTTTGTGCCGATCTGTATTGTAACCTTATCCTCCCCCTTGTCACATCCCTCCACCCGTTCACCCTTCGTTCTACCCCATGCTGTGATGGAGAAGACTGAATATGTTTTACGTGGCTTGTTTATTCCGTTTTTTCATGTATATATTGCCCAACATTCTTTCTCTGGCTCCATTCTCAATTGTTTGTTTCTCTCATGGCGTGATCTAACTAGTAGAGGATACCATTTGAAAAGAAAGTCGAAAACTCTTTCTACTTGTGTTATTTTGTGTCTGCATGATTGGTCTACTGATCCATTTGCAGAGGATTGCGTAAATTCAATGATGTATCTTAATTTATATATATGTTTAATGATGTATCTTAGTTTACATATGTTTGCTGTGAAAACGTTCAGATGAACATATGTGGACCCTCATGTTTTTTTACACAAAGAAAGAAACAGATTACTTGTTTAAAAAAAACTAGTGTTTAAAGAGTAATAAAGTTCATTGAAATTAACGTTAATGCGTGAGTCTACGTTTTATATAAAGTAAATGAACATATGTTTACAAGGATAGGCATTCATGCAGTACCCACAAGCGATTATTGGTTTATATTTGGAAGTGATCGCATTTCAGTATCTGGAACTCATACAGGCCAGTGCAAACTAACATCTAGAAGTGATTGTAAACTGATATGTACAGCAATTATTAGTCAGTATGGAAAAGTGATTGTAGGTCGGTATTTAGATGTGGGTGCGAGATCTGATTAGGAATGGTTGCAGTTCGGTACATTGCAGTGACTATAGGTTGTTATATAAAAGTGATTGTAGTCAACATCTAGTGATTGTACGTCAACATTTAGTGGTGATGTAGGTCAGCATTGAGAAATGTTTAGTGGTCGGTACCCACATATAACTGACGGTCGGAATTAGAAGTAACTGGCGGTCGGTATCTGGAAGTGATTTAAGTTCGTATCTACAATTAGTAGAAGTGGTGACAGATCACTGTCCAGAAGTGTCTGTAAGTCAACATGTCGAAGCGATCATATGACAGTAGAAGTCATTGTAGGCCAACATCAAACAATTGTTGGTCAGCATCTGGACATCATTGTCTATCAGAGCAGAAACTAAGCCAGTAGAAAAAAAGGCCAGAAAATGGTTCAGTCTTCATATATCAAACACAGGCAGCAGTTCGTGCAGAGAGTACATTCCATGCTATTTTCATTTGGATTTTGCTTTCTGGGCAGTTGGTACTCGCTCTTTCTTTTTTTATGTTTGTCCAGCCGGCTGTTTGATAGATGCAGCAGTGAAGGCCAAGTGCTTTTAAGGTGACAAACTTGTGTCCACGAAATGTGTCCAGGGTATGCTGAGATGTGTCTGTCTAGCAGGGAAAAAAAAGCCGTCATTATCAGAGATGTGTGGGTTCACAATAAACAAAGAATGAGCACAGGTCGGATGCGCGGCGCTGTTTTGTTGTTCTCTAATCCTTTCCTGCTCGTAATGTCCTAAATCCTACCGGTCTGACTCAGCATCAGCGGTGTGGCCGTGTCCACAATGAAAGCGACAGGGCGGTGTAATTAATGGCTTGTTGTGAGTCTGCATTCTCTCAGTTATTGTGTGCGTCTGCACTGTCTGATGTTGTCTTGTTTATTGGCTGCTGTCGTACCTGTTGAGCGCCTTTGGCTGTCTGAGTCCTCGGGGATGAGGGCATGATATTAGCACAATCACTCTTCCCGACTCTTGGCATACTCCTCCCCTGTCCTATCCCCTTCATCATCCTCCCCTTTCGTCCCCTTCATCTCTCTCTCTCTCTCTCTCTCTCTCTCTCTCTCTCTCTCTCTCTCTCTCTCTCTCTCTCTCTCTCTAATTCCTACAGCTGTTTGTGTCAGCCATATCTGTTTGTAATGCCTTGATATGAAAGCGTGATATTCCTTTGACATCGACGATGACTACTACTACTACTACTACTACTACTACCACTACCACTACTACTACTGCTGCTGCTGCTGCTGCTGCTGCTGCTGCTGCTGCTACTACTACTACTGCTGCTGCTACTACTACTACTAATACTAGTACTACTGCTACTATTTCTACCACCACCACCACAATCACCACTACTGCTGTTAATATCAATACTGCTATTGCTGCTGCTGCTATCAACAGCACTACTACTGCTACTACTACTACTACTACTGCTGCTGCTGCTGCTGCTGCTGCTATTGCTGCTGCTACTACTACTACTACTACTGCTACTACTACTACTACTACTACTGCTGCTACTACTACTACTACTACTACTACTACTACTACTACTACTGGCTTCTTTCCTACCCCTGTAACTTGCACTTAGTCGATTTTTCTCCAGTTTTCAACTTTTCAGTACCACAAGTGCACTGACGGCCATCTTACTCTGTGACGGCATCAGGACTCCTTATGTCTCTGTGTGACGACAACTGGGGTTTGCTTCTCACTGACTACACCTGGGTTTTGAACTTCTCTCTGTGACAGCTGGACTCTGTTCATTCATCACTCCTGTCAGAATCGAATTCTGCACATTATTCTGCACATGGTTTAACAAAATTTGTATTTCATTTCTACACTAACAAAATGGACATTTTATTTCTATATCTATTTTAGGTGGAAAAGTGGACGCTGACCAAATCTTTGTGACAGCAGCTTCATTCTCATCATCCCTCTGTGACAAAACGGGATTCTGCAGGAAATTGGAATCATTCTTAACGGGATTCTGCAGGAAATTGGAATCATTCTTGAACAAACCTGGATTCAAGGCACGCCCTGTTCAACAGCTGCTAGATCTTATGTTGAATCTGTTGCATCGGGCATTGGACAACCGGAATTTGCATATAAATCATTCCGGATTCTGGCATCTTGTACGTCATGTGGTAACTTTATATATTCCGTCCGCTGCCTGCATTTTGTACGTCACATGGTAACATTATATTTTGTGCATCAGTCTGTTGCTTCATGCTTGGTATATGATGACCTCATATCCTGTAACATCAGTCTGTTGAATGATATGCGCGTCAGCCACAACCACATTGTCCTTTCTATCTGATGTGAGAGGACTGTCAATATGATTTCCAGCTGGTCACACATGGCTAAACAGAAATCAATGAAAACAGCTGTGAGCATAGGACGTCTGTCATCACAGCAATGATGAGTGTGTCAGAAATATTAATAGGCTAACGACATGTAACTGCAAATCGTATTTTCAGCAGAATCGGACAAAGACCCTCTGGTATTACTACACAGATAATAGACTGAAAAATGAAGGATTGAACGCAAACTTTACTGGACAGTAGCTGACTGAAACTAAATTGATGGAAAGGATGTAAATATTGTCATGGTTCGGCAACACAACATTGAACACGATCCCAGTGACTCGCTGAAGGTCGAAACACAACACAATAAGCTTTCGTTTCAGGTAAGACATTGGATACATCTGTTTCATAATGCATTCTGCTTTCAGTCATGCACTGTCAGCACAAAGTCATTGTGATGTGTATCTTTTTGAAAGCTACAGATCTCTGGGGATGAAAAGGACATCAAACGATCCTAGTTTCTTTTTCATTTTGTGTTGTAATATTTTAGTTACCCGACTTTGTCTGCAAAAATGAGCAAAGTTGATGTGCGACCCAGCAACCTTTTCAAGGAGAACACAGAAGCTCTGACATAGAATTATTAATGGTTTAATCGTGTGATCAACAGATTCCATTCGCGTGTCTTCCCTGTTGATGTGGCAAAAATATCGAGAACAAGAACAGACAAATTTTGTTATACGACGATAACTGGCTTATGAGAGCTACATAAACACAACCGTATAGATATGATCTCTGTTTTAACGTAGGCAGAATCTTTTAACTTTTATAGTCAAAGAGGCAGTGTGTCAGTGACAGCTCCCGCGTTCTGCAAGAAGACCAGTGCCGTCAAAATCAGTTTCAAGTAAGATCACATTGTCATCCAGCCATCTATCTTGTTTCCCAGAGCAGAAGAGACATCTGTGCCCGTGAGGTTCCCAACAAACTCCTGGGAAACTGGCGTCAGAAAGTTGGTCACTTTTCCCAGCAGCAGGGAGACGGATCAGTGATAATGGGCTATTCCACACTACCAGCGAGCAGAGTGGGGTGCTAACTGACTTTTCTTTGCTTCCAGAGAGGACTTTGAAAACGTGTTACCATTGGTCGGACGAACTCGCCTTTTTCAGCTTCGCTTTTGCTCTGGTTACAGCTTTCTGATTGCAACCGATGGACTGTCCCTGGAGGAAAATGCCACGGGGGTGGGCTTTAATTCCCCCACCACCCAAACAATCAGACATGAACAGTGTTTGGTTTGGTTTCCTTTCAAACAGCTTGAATCATATTACTCTATGTGAGACCGTTTTATGTTTCAGACTGTTCTCTGCACCAATGGTAACGTCTGCTCACGGGACTAGATGCCCACAAAGTCACGTGTGAAAGACAGAGTGACAAGCGAACACACGCAGCAGATTCAAAACCAAAGGAACGCAGAGAGCAGATGAGTTAATGCCTCCACTATCACAGTTACATTCTCCACCAGGGAGGGGGGAGGTCAGCCCACCTCCCCGTCCGTGTCCTCCTCCTCCGATGACACCTATGCCGGACCTCCTCCATCAGGTGGGTGTCATTTCGTCATTGGTCGGTGGGTGGGTGGGTGTGCGTGCAGGGCCTTCTGTTTTTTGTTGCCATTTTCAATTCTGTCCCGTCATCATCATTTTCTTATGATGAAATGATGTCCAAATTGATAGTAATAGTGATGTGTTCAGGAGAATGATAATGATGTTCACGATGGTAATAATGACGACCATCGGTGTCACGATGGTAATGATAATGATTATATCCACGGCGGCGGCAATGATAACGATGGCGTTCACACTGGTTATGATAGCGACGATGTGTATGCTGATGATAGTAACGATGATATTCGACTGATCATTTTAATGATTATGTTCAGCATAAGTTCAGAGTGATAATAATAACGACGATGGTAATAATGACCATGTACAGGATTGAAATGATAACGCTGGTGTTAGGGTTAACAGTGACAACGATATTCAAGCTTGACAAATAATGGTAATGTTCAGGATAGCGATGACGTCCACGACGTCAGTAAAATGACGATACGACGGATGACAATGGTAGCCATGACGTCAGTAAAATGATGATACGACGGATGACAATGGTAGCCATGACGTCAGTAAAATGATGATACGACGGATGACAATGATAGCCATGACGTCAGCCAAAATGATGACGTCGGATGACAATGGTAGCCATGACGTCCAGAATCTTCAACACAGCGATGATGTTTAGGATGACAATGATAACAATGATGGTTAGGTAGACAACGATGACATGTACAACGATGATTATCGCTCAGAATGACAGCTGATACAATGATTGTAAAGATGAAACAAGGACGATGTTGAGACTGCAAAGAAGAATGATGATATCCATATCATTCAGGATGTCCATAAGGACACCTTGTCTCTTTCCGGCCAGAGAGAGACATCAACACGGCTGGTTACCAAAGTAGTCAGGCCATCTGGTCCTAGGTCAGGCCAGAAACACCACCCAGTTGGTTACCAAAGCAGTCAGGAAACTTCTGGAGTCAATCAGGTCAGAAACACCTGCAAAGCTTGATTATCAACATAGTCAGGATACTTAAGGTGTCAATCAGGTCAAAGAAACCAGATGGGGTCGTTACCAATGCAGTCAGGACACCTACAACATTAGTCAGGCCATTGACATCAGCTATTCTGATTAGTTACCAACATATGCAGGATGCTCTTACTGCATTACTCAGGCCATAGACATCATCCCATTCTGGTTAGCTACCAAAATTGTCAGGTCACTCACAGTATTAGTCAGACCAGAGGCACGGGCTGTTCTGTAAATCAAAACACTTACAGCATAGTCAGACTAGGAACACTAGCCATTCTGGTTGGGGTTTTTTTTTAAGTAGTCAAGACACTTCCACAGCATCAGTTAGGCTATAGACAACAGCCATTCTGATTAGTTACCAAAATAGTCACAATACTTACAGCGTTAGCCAAGTTATAGACGCTGGCTATTCTTACTAGTGAACAAATTAGTCAAGACACTTACAACTTTAGTCACGCCAGAGAAACAGCCACTTCAGTCAGATAACAAAATAGTCAAGCCAGAAATACCAGCATAGGTGGTTACCATGTAGCCGGGACACTTCTGAAGTCAAACATGTCTTTAACACCAGCAAGGCTTGATAATCAACAAGGGCAGGATACTGTCGGTGTCAATCAGGCCAGAGAAACCAGGTTATCAATACAGCAAGGATATTAGTCAGACCAGAGACACTGGCCATTCTCGCTAGTGATCAAATTGCTAAGACACTTACAGCGTTAGTCACGTGATGGACATCACCTATTGTGATTAGTTACTAAAATAGTCAGCACGCTTTGAACATCAGTCAGGCTAAAGACACCAGCCATTTGACTAGTTTCCAAAATAGTCAGGATACTTACAGCATGAACCAGACCATCAACACTTACAGCATTAGTCAGGACATGAACACCAGCCATTATGGCTCGTTACAGAAGAGAGTCAGGATATTATAGCACGAATCAGACCTTAGACACTAGCCATTTTGTTTAGCTACCAAAATGATCAAGACATTTCCTCATTTATCGACTGAGTAGCCAGCATTTCTGTAATTGTACAGCATTATAGTAACTTGTTTGTTTGCTGAGTACTTAGCACTCCGCTGAGTGTCTAGTATATTTTGCATTTCTTTGCCTGTGCTCTAGCGGTAAACAGATCCCTGGCTATGAAGTATTGTTTGCTTTTTTTTGCCCTTATTTGAGCAGATCACATTTCCTTGGGTGTACAGTATGTGCTTAAAACTTTTTTCCCGCTTGTCTGCCGTTCTCTAACTTAAGCTCCCCGATTGTTCGGTATTGTGTTTATGTGTTTGCTTGGCTGCTGTTGAGTAAGTAGTTTTCAGGTCAGGTGTACCTATCCCTCCTCTTTGTATATTATGTATTAAGTGTTTTCTTTTAATTTTATCATTTTTGTTGTTCCAACAAATTTGAAACACATTCTGCAATGAAGCGATCTGGGAATCAGGAGGATTCGGTAAAAGGATCCTTAAATAAACCAGTTTTGATAGCACTAAAGATTTGAGCACAGTTACTTTACTAATGGTGTTATTATTCTTTTTGACCATATTTTGAACAGGTTTTGGACTTTTGAGAATTGATGTTTCATATTACTTTCCGTCATGTCTGATAGATTATTCGTAAAACCACAGTCCTTGATGTTTGAACTTTGAGGGGTTCCATTCCGTTTTATAGTAGGGTGAATATGTTTTCGTGGAATTGTTTTCTATATCTAACCAAACGTCAAACGTTTTACCATAGTTCAATTTGAGTCCAGATATTTGCTCAAATTCATAAAGGTTTCTAAATAACTTTTGATATGATTTCTTATCTCCTTCTAACGTAAAGGCAGTGTCGTCTGTAAACTGATTTATTTTGAATTCTGTATTTTCTATCTTTATGCTTTTGATATCGTGGCCTTGCCTTATCTTGGTCGCTTATATTTTCGACACACAAAACAAATAAATATGGAGATATAGGGTGTCCTTGACGGCAGCCTCTTCCAATTGAAAACCTTGAAGACACTTTCCCGTTCACTATTATGTAAGATTTTATCTTATCGTAAAAAGAATGATATCCATCGTTGTATTCCTTTTCCGAATCCGAATGAATCCTGAATTTTAATCATATATGACCAGTTAACTGTATCAAAAGCTTTCTTGAAGTTAATACTCCCCATAAGCGATTCACTACTAAATAATGTATTAAATCGTGCATTGTTCGTAAACTGTCTCCCATGTATCTTTCTGGAACGAATCCCGTCTTGTCCTCGTTTATGAGTTTTGGCAGCACAGTTTTTATTCTGTTTGCAATACATGCTGAAGCAATCTTTTAGGTCACATTTAGAAATGAGGTATGTCTCCAGTTCTTCAAGTATTCTCGCGGTTTCTCTCCTTTCGGAAGACCAATCATTATTCCTTCTTTTTGTGTTACAGACATTCCTCCATTACTGTATCCCTTATTTAGAGAACGGACAACAAAATCTCCCAATTGTCTCCAGAAATATTTAAGAAGTTTACTGTCATACTGTCTGTTCCAGGCTTCTTACTATTTTTTTAAACTTTGGTAGCTTCTTCTAAAGTGACTGATCCATCCAATTGTTGGGATTCTAACTGACTTGGTTTTGGCAGGTTATCTACATACTTTCCAATCTCAATATCAAATACTTCCTGTTCCGCGTATAAGTTTTCAAAATAGTTGTTTGTCTCCTGTAACATATCATCCGTTCTGTCAACGTGTTGCTTGGTACGTGACAAGTTTAAACATTCGTTTGCTAACGAAGTTCCTTTTCTCAAGTGAACAGAAATGTTTGCTTGTTTTTCCCCCGTAAGATGCCCATTTGGCTCTGGATCGTATCATTATTCCGTCAATTTTCGATTTCCTTATCCTTAACTCACTCAGCTCTTCCTTTTTGTTTTTCAAGATCTCCAAGTCTGTTTCTAGCTAGCAATTTTTGCTTTCTAAATCTTGTATTTTTCTTTTTTTTTCTTTTACTGTTTTTGCGAATGCTGAACTAATTGTTTCTGCTCTTATTTCCATGATTAGAGTTTCTAAAAATAATTGATCTGAAATTGAGAACTGAATCAGATCATTCGGGGTTTTACTGAGAGAGGTTTTATTGTAAGGCAGTAATGCATGTTGTTCCTTGATTCTTTCGATCGTTTCATTAACCAGATTGACATACTGCTTGTTTCTTAAAAGAGAAAAGTTACATTTCCAGAACCATTTATGCCTTTTTTTTTAATTAAAAACAATGTGCATGTGTATCAAAGAGTGATCTGTTCTGTATCTGAACAAAATATCAGCATCTTCTATGTAAACTGATTAACATGTCGGACATTAATAAGAAATCTAGCCTGCTTTGTTGAAGCAGTTTTGGTCTTCTCCAAGTAGCGCGCTCGTGTTATGACTCAACTCTCTCCATATGTCAGCTAGCTCTTTCTCTACATAATTTCCGTAAATTCTTCCTGAGCACGAGCGTGGTTAATATGTTTATAATTGTGATAATCCTTACTAGGATCAAGGACCTGGTTCCAGTCCCTGGCCATTATCATGTCAGGGACATTTAACTCTTCTGTTTCTAATCTTATTTTCAAAGAAGGACGGTTCATCATTATTTGGTCCATGGATATTCGCTAATACTAAGTCTTTTCCCATTGTATTAATAGCTAGTATAATATAATTCAGAGTTATTATTGAATAACATTGCAACAACTCTCTTGTTCGAGAGTTGTTGGAAGCAAACGTACATTCGTAACCCCATACATTCGTAACCCCATTCAGTTCTTATCTGACGCTCTAATTTGTAAAATGAGTATCTT
>JADBJO010004785.1:90000-105000 GCA_016801955.1 Conus betulinus | reverse complement strand
GCCGACTGTGTTGTTTCCCATGTGAACTGGATGTTTATTTCACTCTGACACAATGCAGCAGTCCTCTTCCCTGTTCAAGCATCTCCCCTTCCCTCGTCTTCCTTGCTCCCCCCTCCCCCCCCCCCCGTCCCACTTCCTTTTCCCACCCCTCCTTATCTTCCCTGCAGCGTGTGGGTATTGACTGAGGTCTTCCTGAAGCTAAGCGACTAAATGATATTTAGTTCGTGCACAGCATTACCCAGCCGGCCTGGTTTCTGTCCAGTCTCCTACTATCCAGAGCTGACCTCAATGTTCTTTATGCAAACTAACGATCAGCCGTGGTGTGTAGTGGCTGGCACCATGAGCTTCCAGCTGAGACAGTCACAGGCACAAGTCACTGATACTTTGAAAAAAAAAAAAACTCCCCGGTTCTGTTCTTTTCCATGCCCTACTCATCATAAACTCAGTTTTTTGAATTTCTTTCCACATCTGTTTTTTGTTGTGAAGTTGAGTCTTCATTCATTGAGTTGGTACGTTCATGGAGACTCTCGTTGGCTGAGTAGAGCACACACCTTCAGTGGCAGGGTTTTCTCTTGTATTCTGCGTGATTAAGCAGTTATATTCCTAGGCAGGGGGCTTAGTAGGTGGTGTGTCTGGCTTAGTGTGGATCATAACAGGCAACACTGAACTGACTCAGAATCTCTGCAGTGTCTTGTTTGCTGGGTTGCCCCATGACGACGCCATTTTGATTCCTCCTCTCGGACGGCCACTTGTGGGACAAGGACTGAACCAGCCTACTATGTATGACTGTATCAGGGGAAAACCGTAACAAGCGGAATGGGAGTACTAGCACCAGGCAAAGGGGGAGAAGATGGAGGTGTGGAGGGAGAAGGGGGGCATTTATCATAATACGGCAAGACAGTCGTCCTACACATCATCCAAAATTTGTTCTCAATGTACCTGTCTTGCCAGATCTTCCCGGTAGAGCAGATAGGATCGTGCTGTTTCTGATTCTGGTCATGTTCTTCGTTCTTGGGGCAGAGGACAACACACTGACAATCTACATCTACTACCAGAAGATGGACAAGACACCTCCACCCTCTTTATCCTGCCACTGGCCACCATAGACTTCGTGGCCCCCTAAACACTGGCTAGTGATATGCTCAAGTCAGTGCTTTGTCACTAGGGTTGCTAGTTAGCGGATTAGCCAGTGTTTTGTATGGATTGCTTGACAAAGGGTTAGTGCTTTGTAAGTGTCAATGATTTACAGATTAACCACTGCTTTGTCAGTCATTGATGAATGGGTCAAGTAGTGCTTTTCGGAGTCGTTTATTGAAAAATCAGTCCTTTGTCAGGTCATCATTGAGGGGTGAAGCATTGTCGGGTTTGGGTCGTCAAATAGTAGCTTAACACGCATTTTTGTACAAAGCGTCATGGGATACTCTGTTTTGTCAATGTTGTTAGTAAGCGGGTTAATAAGTGGTTTGTCAGGGTTTCTGACTAGTGGGTTAGTGTGTGCGTTATCAGGGTCAATCCTTACTGGGTAAACCAGCGTCATGTAAGAGTTGCTGGTTGGTTGGTAAACAGATGTTTTGTCAAAAAATAGTGGCTGATATTGTTGGTGTACACATGTTTGGAGAGGAATAGCTTCATTGCAAGAGGAAGAAAAAAAAAAAGAAATCTCACCAAAAGCTGTCAACAATAAACGGAAACCTGCCAATTGTCTCATAGTGCATTTGTTTAATTTGATGTTTATGCTATGTCAAATACTTATTACTGACAAGTAAACAAGGAAAAGATTGTGCTCCTATACATTTCCTTTGTAAGTTCGTTTGTAGTCATAAGTGAGAATGTGTGTGTGCACGTGCGCGCGCGCACACACACACACACACACACACACACACACACACACACACACACACACACACACGCTCGCTCGCTCGCACGTTCTCTCTCTCTCTCTCTCTCTCTCTCTCTCTCTCTCTCTCTCTCTCTCTCTCTCTCTCTCTCACACACACACACACACACACACACACACACACACACACACACACACACACACACACACACACACACACACACACACACACACACACACACACACACACACACACACACTTTGAATCCGAGTTAATCCTGGACTAATATAATAATGTGGTCAAATATTCATAACAACACCGAGAAAGCCAAGTCATCAGCATATTAGAGAGACACCAATAAACAAGCAGAATGAGACAGGATCACAAAACTTTGCCCTTCTTTTTGAAATGTGCAAACTTTGTCCGAATCATTTCCGTCCACTGAAGAGGAGAAAGAAAGAAGAAAGAGCTCTATATCGGCCATCAAATCAGAGCGGCAGACATACTATTAGAGCCTTCACAAGAGGAAAAAGAAACAAGAAAGAGCTCTCTATTGGCCGCCAAATCAGAGCGGCAGACATGCTATTAGAGCCTTCACAAGAGGACAAAGAAGAAGAAGAAAGAGCTCTCTATCGGCCGCCAAATCAGAGTGGCAGACATGCTATTAGA
This sequence comes from Conus betulinus, assembly GCA_016801955.1. Classification (NCBI taxonomy): domain Eukaryota; kingdom Metazoa; phylum Mollusca; class Gastropoda; order Neogastropoda; family Conidae; genus Conus; species Conus betulinus. Next base: position 102,493 of record JADBJO010004785.1, on the reverse strand, counting down.
GCCTTCAGATCAAGGAAAGAAGAAAGAGCTCTGTATCGGCCGCCAAATCAGAGCGACAGACACGCTATTAGAGTCTTCACATCAGGCCTACTGCAGCTGCAAGGGCGAAAGAACAGACTCTTTCCAACATGACAGTAGCTGTCAATACAACTCTATCCACACTGCTTTCACAGAAGAAAGGAAAATCGATGAAGTGCTAGATTCTTTGCATTGAGCTGTCAACATGAATAGCTGTTTGCTGAAATTGTACTCGCCAGTTTGATGGTGCGTGTCCCGTGAAACATTTGGTGCAGACATGACCGTCACGAAAACGATTGTGCGCTTACTCTTATTTTTTGTGTGTGTAAGCGTGCTCATGCAAGTGAAAATGTGTGTGAGAGGGAAAGAGAGATGGCGCGCTCGCACGTGGGCGCGCGCGCACACACACACACACACACACACACACACACACACACACACACACACACACACACGCACGCATGCACGCACGCACGCACGCACACAAGCACGCACGCACGCACACATAGACATAGGTAGATAGGTAGACAGACATAAAGACCGACAAGCAGACAGGTAGACACACAGATACCTAGCTAGCTAGCTAGCTAGCTAGCTAGCTAGATAGATAGATAGATAGATAGATAGATAGATAGATAGGCACAGAGAGAGGGGGGGGAGGAGAGAGAGAGAGAGAGAGAGAGAGAGAGAGAGAGAGAGAGAGAGAGAGAGAGAGAGAGAGAGAGAGAGAGAGAGAGAGAGAAGAAGAAGAAGAAGAAGAAGAAGAAGAAAAACATCTGAAAAACAGGCAGTTCATCCAAAGAACACAAACGCAATGCACAGTAAACACTTCTTCTTTTCATGCAATGTACTTCCTATATCATATGCAAACCAAAGTCTGCGGACATCCTCTGCATAATCGTACCATCACGTCCAGCCCTGTCACTCTCGTCTTTGTGAACGTTGTATCAGACTCTGTGGTCTCTGCGTTCGCTGAGATATCATAAACAACATCTGCCATCCGCGTCTCTCTGACTCCCCAGGGTTTCCTTACAATTCACAGCTGGTTGTGTGGCCCTTGATGCTGAATAATTCAACATTTATTTCCTTATCCGCACATCCCTTTCCTCTGCGTACATCGCAAAAACCACACACACCCCACCATTCCCTGCATCAGCCACTGCCCCTTCCTTCCTCCTTATCAACGAGAGAGAGAGAGTAGCTGTCCGGATGTGAACTAAATATTAGTATTCCACCTTTATACAATGCAGCAATCCTTTTCCCTGTTCAGTTCCCTCCTCTTCGCCTGTGTTTGTTGCTGCCCCCTCTCCCGCTTCCTTCTTCCCCTTCCTCATCTCCCCAGTACTGTGCGATCATGACTATCCTTTGTTCCTGAAGCTAAATAAATGAAATGTACTTATTTCGTGCCTGGCATTACCTAGCCGCTCTTCTTTTTTTTTTTCCTAGTGCTGATCTCAACGTTCTTTGTGCAAACGAACGACCAGCCGTTGTGGTATAGTAGTCAGTGCTGCAGACTTCCAGCTGAGGGTCCATAGGTTCAAATCATTGATCAGTTGATGGGTTGTGTTATTCTTCATACCCTTCTTTTTAGTAATCTTATTTTTTAATTCCTTTCTATATATATGCCCATTGTGAATTTGTGTCTTAACCATCGGTACGGGAACGTTCATACAGACTCTCATTTGGATGGTCATAAAACGCCTTCAGTGATAGTGTTTTCTCTCGTTTGTTGCATGATTAAGCAGTTCTTTTCCTAAACAAGGAGGTTAGTTGGTGGTATCCTGCTTAGTCTGCATCAAAACAGGCACCACTGAATTGACTCAGAATCAGTGCCGTATCTCATCTGGTGGGTTGCCCCATGACAACGTGATTGTGATTGCTCCTTGTGAACTGCCGGTTATGGGATAATGAGTGGATCCGGCCTGACTGTGGCTTTATATACGGTGAAGACGTAACGAGCGGCAAGGGAGTAGTCGCAGCAGGGGGAAGTGGGGCAGATGAAGGTGTAGGGAGAGGCAGATGAGGCATTGAGGATAACACAGCAAAAGAAAAAAACGTGTCCTGTACACGATCCAACTCTTGTGTTCTTTGTAGCTGTTTTGTCAGGTCCTCCCTACAGCGCGGAAATGATCGTGCTGTTCCTGATCCTGGTCACGTTCTTCGTTCTTGGGGTGGAGGGCAACGCACTGATCTTCACATCCACCACCAGACGAAGGACAAGACTACCTCCGCCCTCTCCATCCTGTCCCTGGCTACCAAAGACTCCTTCTTCTGGCCCATCATCATCATCCCCCTGACTCCGGCTGCCGAGATGTTCAAGTCAGTCTTTGAACAGGGTCGTTGGCTTGTGAGTTGGCCAGTGCTTTGTCAGAGTCGTTTCTTTGTGAGTTAGTCACTGCTTTATCAAGATCTGTGGTCAGTTAGAGAAACAACTACTTGTAAGAGTCAATTATTTGTATATTAAGCACTGCTGTACCACAGTCATTTGTGAATGAGTTAATGGGTGCTTTATAGAGTCGGATATCGGTAACATACCGCTTTATCAGGGTCATTCTTTGGGCGATAAAGCAGTGTCTTGTCAGAGTCGGTAAATACTGGGTAAACAACGAATGCAAAAAGTCAAAAAGATCAACATTCGTACCGTCTGTAGATGGCACCATTTCTTGTGTGAAAGTGTTCATTAAAACACATTCAAAAATAATATGTTCAATGGAAACATCACCTGGCGGACAGGGTCCTTAAATTTATGCTGCTTTCGCAACCGCCCTCCTGCGGCTAAGACTGACATATAGTCAGGAAATATCCTTTTTCTGCCCCGGCATCGTATCTGAAAACACTCCGAATTGTTGACATCAGTGCTGTGAAACTGACCCAAGTGGCATCTGTACCTACTAGGTCCACTGAGCATGATAAGGTCGCAAATGTTTTACCACTCCAAGAAAGAAGAGAGTAAAATTCCGCTAGATATATTGTTATAGCGGCTGGACGACTGAAGAATTGAACACTAGATCGGATGAGGATTTTTTAAAATTGCTCAAATTTGTAGACTGCATATTTATTTTAAAAAAAAAAAAAAAAAAACTTTCCCCAAACATTTACTCCACAAGATATCGTATCCCGTGCTTGTACCTCTCATGTCCCCCTCCCTCCCACCCCCACCCTCCTTCCACACCCTTCTCCCAGGGGCTGCAAGTCCAAAGGTAAGTGTCACTTTTTAAGCCGTTCGCACTTGTTATCACTGACAGTCAAGTTTCACTGGTTTAAATCATCATGGGGCAAATATTCAGAACTGTGATTTGTTATTCCTAAGTCTCTACCAAGCAATTAAGTGTTTGAACCAACCGACTGTCCAAACGCTGCTTTTGTCAGAGAGTTTCAGGTTGTAAATACCCCTCCATGTTAGCTCCTCCTCCTCCTCCTCTTCTTCCCGTCAAACCACCATGCTTTCCATCCCACTCTCAGATCCAGTGCATACACTCAACATGTCTGTCAACGTCATCACACAAGGCTCTCTTGTCAGAAGTTAAAACTATTCATCTATGGCTGTGTGTGTGATGCTATGGCTATGATAATGGAAAATTATGAAGTGAAAATTACCTCTTAGATTAAAACAACAGTGTTATGTAGATTATCTCGCTTTAGTTTATCTATCGCTTCCTTGATGAACAAGGGAAAAAAAAATCATGATTGATGAAAGCAAGCAGCCCTTAATCATACGAGAGAGAGAGAGAGGGGGGGAGAGAGAGAGAGAGAGAGAGAGCTTCGGACACTTCAGACGCTTCAGATACGTTTTTATTGACAACGGCCTATATAGCCTTTACGTCAAGGGGGTGTACATTAATGTTTGCAGCGCTGACAAACAAGTTTATAATGCAAAGAAGCATAAATTGTAACAGATTACGTAAATGTTAATGATTAGGCTCGAAGCCATGTAGAAGAAAAAGCAAATACTGACGTGCTTTTTCGTCACTCAAAATGAAGAGAGAGAGAGAGAGAAAAGTGAGAGAGAGAGAGAGAGAGAGAGAGAGAGAGAGAGAGAACCTTGAAGGGGGGAAGGGGTTGAAGAGGAGATTTACGAAGGGGAGTGGACACTGGGGAAGTATGTGGGTATGGGTATCACTGATTATGCTAATATCATGCTCACATCCCTAAGGACTCAGACAGGACGAAGGCAGAAAGGAAGAATGGCAGGGACTGGTACCAGTGATTATGCTAATACTATGCACTTATCCTCCAGGCCGCAGACAGGTGCAAGGCAGTGGGAAAGACTGGCGAGGATGAGGAACAATTATTATGCTAATATTATGCGTTCATCCCCGAGGCCTCAGACAGCCAAAGGCGATCAACAGGTAAGATGGCAGCCAGTAAATAAGACAACATCAGACAGTGCAGACACACGCAATAAACTGAGAGAGTGCAGACTCACAAACAAGCCCATTAATTACACCGCCCTGTCGCTTTCATTGTGGACACGGCCACGCCGCTGATGCTGAAGACAGACAGGCGGGATTTAGGACATTACAAACAGGAAAGGATTAAACAACAATAAAACAGCGCAGCGCGTCAGACCTCAACTCCGTCTTTGTTTATTGTCTTTGTTTATTGTGGACCCTGACATCGCTGATAACAATGACTTCTTCCCCCCTGCCAGAGGCAAAATTTTGAGCACACCTTGTACACTCTTCGTACAAACAGATTGTGACTTTATAAACACTTGGTCTTCACTGATGCACCTACCAAACAACCAGCTGGATGGCAAAAGGCTGAGTTCAAAATGCCCACTGAACAAACCCCGGATGAAAGTAGCATCAGACACAGCACGCTATTCCTGCGTACGCCAGCGCTCAAGCTGCGCAAATGACGATTGTGCCCTTCCCTGGACTTGTTTTGACTGCTCGCTCCCTTTTCTGCTCTGCCATGAAATAATGTATAGATCTCAGCCATATATATTTTAATGCTAACCCACTGTCACATGTAAATAACGGCCTGCAATCACTACGAGATGTTGACGTACAATCAATTAGATACCCACGTACAATCACTTTTGGATGCTGACCACAATCTCATCTGACCACACAGCCATATCTAGAAAGCTGACTTATAATCACTTCCGGACACGGACGTAGCATCATTTCTAGAAGCTGATATGTCGTCACTTCTACTAGTTCTAAATACTGATCTACAGTGACTTCCAGGTACCAGCCTCCATTTACTTCTATATACGACCTACAATCACTACTAGATACCGACCTACAATCACTACTAGATACCGACCTACAATCACTACTAGATACCGACCTACAATCACTACTAGATACCGACCTACAATCACTACTAGATACCGACCTACAATCACTACTAGATACCGACCTACAATCGCTCCTGATGCTGATTTACAATGGCTAGATGTTGACCTAGAATCACTTTATAAACCAAGCCACAGTCACTTCTAAATACTTAACAGCAATCATTCCAAGGCAGGGTGACTTGCAATCACTTCTAGATAAAGAAGTTCAATCACTTCTACATTCAATCACGACCTACAGTCATTTCTAGATACTGACAGATATTTGATATTCCGATTTACAATAACTTCTACACTCTGACGTGCAAATATCGATCATGTCTAGATATTATATCATAATCACTTCTCGATACTGACAAGCTGTCGTTTCTAAATACTGATCTCCAACCATCCTAAATAGACCAACAATTACATTAAGATATTACCCACTGTTATTCTCAAGACTCACCTACAATCACTTCTAGATGCTGGCCTGAAATCAAAACCCATCATCATCTCAAAATGTCCCATATTCATATTCACGGCCAAAGATTAGTTGAAAAACAAGTTTAAAATGCAGAATGGCTTGTACATGTTTTACATGATAGTCTGTCCATACCAAACCTTTTACTGCTATCATGGAAATCCTATACTTATTACGTGCATGAATCGGATCTGTCATTTCCTTTATATGTGGATATATCCATATATTCATTTAATAACTGAGCCAGTTAGATTGAAATCCCACCTTTAACAAACGCTAGGGTTCCCGTTTTCTCTCGTAAACACATGTTCATTTGCTTGCAGAAAAACCTAGACTCACTCATCATCGCTGGTTTTAATGAACGCCAATGCACTTTATACCTAATCTTACGTAAACCGATTTCCTGTTTCCTAATTTACAAAATTTGGGGGCCCTTAAATGTTTGCCTGAATATGCATATGCAACAACAGGCCAAACTGGTAAACAAAAAAAAATACAAGATGCAAAGCATATAAACGTACTCCCAGTTTATCTTGAATACGCATGAGATATTCCATAGAGAGGAAAAAACCCGTTTTGGCCCGTTATAGCCGTTAGTAACGGCTATTTTGGTAAACATCGGCCATCATCTGTGACCCATAATGAACATACCTACAAATTTTCAGAAAGATCGGCCAAGGTACTTTCTGAGATTTTCCATCAATAAGAAAATTGTTATAGGCCGTTATAGCCGTTACTAACGGCTATAACGGTAAACTAAAACATCGGACGTGATCCGTGCCCATAATGAACATGCCTACAAATTTTCAAAAAGATCGGCCATGTACTTTCTAAGATATTCCATAAAGAAAAAAACCGTTATGGGCCGTTAGTAACGGTTATAACCGTAAAATAAGACATCGGGCACGATCCATGACCCATGATGAACATACCTACAAATTTTCAAAAAGATCGACCTAGTACTTTCTCAGATATTCCAAAAAGCAGAAAAACCCGTTAAAGCCGTTAGTAACGGCTATAACGGTAAACTAAAACATCGGGCATTATCTGTGATCTATAATGAACGTACTTACAAATTTTCAGAAAGATCGGCCAAGTACTTTCTGAGAGATATTCTATAAAAAAGAAAATCCTTTTATGGGCCGTTATAGCCTTTTACAACGGCCAAAATGGTAAAATAAAACATCGGGCATCATCCATGAGCCATAATGAACATACCTACGACTTTTCAGGAAGATCGGCCGAGTAGTTTTGTCTGGAGCGCGTGGAATACATTTTGACCACGGACGGACGGACACACACAACACACACACACACACACACACACACACACACACACACACACACACACACACACACACACACACACACACACACACACACACACACACACACACACACACACACACACACACACACACACACACACACAACACACACACACACACACACACACACACACACACACACACACACACACACACACACACACACACATGATATCTCTCTCTCTCTTCCTGTCTCCGTCAATCTCTCTCTTTGTCTCTGTCTCTGTCTGTCTGAATCTGAATCTGAATCTGTTTGTCATGCTGCCTGTCTGTCTGTCTGTCTCTCTCTGTCTCTCTCTCTCTCTCTCTCTCTCTCTCTCTCTCTCTCTCTCTCTCTCTCTCTCTCACACACACACACACACACACACACACACACACACACACACACACACACACACACGCGCGCGCGCGCATTCGCGCGCGCGTGCTTCTATTTGTATCCTTAAAATGAGTGGAGTCTTGACTAGTGGATATGGATCCAGTGTGGAAGGATTGTGAAAGGATTGTGCGCCGAGTCAGTATGCGCAACTCACTGTATCGTTAGTTCTTTTTGTGCCAACGCACAGAGACGGCCGATTTAATGTTTTCATCAATAAATTGAATTTCCGTCTCTTCCATTCTATATTCACTAGTTCAGAGAGAGAGAGAGAGGGGAGAGAGAGAGAGAGAGAGAGAGAGAGAGAGAGAGAGAGAGAGAGAGAGAGAGAGAGATGAGAGAGGCAGACAGACAGACAGAGGGGATATATGAACCATTCTAACAGACATTAAAAAAAAAAATCGATAGGTTTTTCATTTTGACAGCCGTGATTTTTTTTAAAAGTCATCAATAGGATTCCCATTTTGACAGCTGTGATTAAAAAAAAAGCATCGATAGGCTTCTCATTTTGACAGCCGTGATTAAAAAGAAAAAGCATCGACAGGCTTCTCATTTTGACAGCCGTGATTCAAAAAAAAAAATCGATAGGCTTCTCATTTTGACAGCTGTGATTAAAGAAAAAAGCATCGATAGGCTTCTCATTTTGACAGCCGTGAAAAAAAAAAAGCATCGATAGGCTTCTCATTTTGACAGCCGTGATTAAAAGTAAAAAGCATCGATAAACTTCTGATTTTGACAACCGTGATTACCAAAAAAAAAATTTTAAAAAAGCATCGATGGGCTTCTCATTTTGGCAGCCATGATTTTAAAAAAAAAGCATCGATGGGCTTCTCATTTTGGCAGCCGTGATTTTAAAAAAAGCACCGATTGGCTTCTCATTTTGACAGCCGTGATTTTTAAAAAAAAGCATCGATAGGCTTCTCATTTTGACAGCCGTGATTTTAAGAAAGCACTGATTGGCTTCTCATTTCGACAGCTGTGATTTAAAAAAGGGCATTGATAGGCTTCTCATCATTTTGACAGCCATGATTTAAAAAAAAAAGCATCGATTGGCTTCTCATTTTGACAGCTGTGAATTTTAAAAAAAGCATTGATAGGCTTCTCATTTTGACAGCTGTGATTTTAAAAAAAAAAAAAAAAAAAAGCATCGATAGGCTTCTTATTTTGACAGCCGTGATTTAAAAAAAAAAAAAAAACATCATCGATAGGCTTCTCATTTTGACAGCCGTGATTTAAAAAAGCATCGATAGGCTTCTCGTTTTGACAGCCGTAATTTAAAAAAAAAAAAAAAAAAAAAAAGCATCGATAGGCTTCTCATTTTGACAGCCGTGATTTAAAAAAAGCATCGATAGGCTTCTCATTTTGACAGCCGTAATTTAAAAAAAAAAAAAAAAAAAAAAAAAGCATCGATAGGCTTCTCATTTTGACAGCCGTGATTTTTAATAAAGCATCGATAGGCTTCTCATTTTGACAGCCGTGACTTTTAAAAAAAAAAAGCATCGATAGGCTTCTCATTTTGACAGCCGTGATTTAAAAAAAAAGCATCGATAGGCTTCTCATTTTGACAGCCGTGACTTTTAAAAAAAAAAAGCATCGATAGACTTCTCATTTTGACAGCCGTGATTTAAAAAAAAGCATCGATAGGCTTCTCATTTTGACAGCCGTAATTTAAAAAAAAAAAAAAAAAAAAAAAACATCGATAGGCTTCTCATTTTGACAGCCGTGATTTTTAATAAAGCATCGATAGGCTTCTCATTTTGACAGCCGTGATTAAAAAAAAGCATTGATAGGCTTCTCATTTTGACAGCCGTGATTTTTTAAAAAAAGCATCGATAGGCTTCTCATTTTGACAGCCGTGACTTTTTAAAAAAAAAGCATCGATAGACTTCTCATTTTGACAGCCGTGATTAAAGAAAAAAACATCGATAGGCTTCTCATTTTGACAGCCGTGACTTAATTTTTTTTTTTTTTAAAGGCATCGATAGGCTTCTCATTTTGACAGTCGTGACTCAAACAGCTGTGTGTCAGAGAACCGCCTTCTAGACAACCATGATTCAGACAGTGGTGATTCTCCTGAAGTGTTAATGCAAACAAACATTAACGAGTCTATCCACTTTTCAAGCTAAGAGGGAGACTGTCTGGATACACTTTCCATCGTCTCTTCTGTTCTGTTATCTCCGCTATTACAAACAATGCCCCTGCCGTCATTCCATTTGCATGAGCACCATTCACATCGCCAGAGTGTCAGCTGCTCGGGACACAAGCTTTAAGCTTTCAGCGTGGTAGACAAGAGATCCTCAGTGGAGAGAGAGAGAGAGAGAGAGAGAGAGAGAGAGAGAGAGAGAGAGAGAGAGAGTTGTGTGTGTATGTGTGTCTGTCTGTCTGTCTGTTTTTGTCTGTGCGTACTACGTGTAAGTCTATATGCGTGTGTGTGTGTGTTAGTGTATGTCTTTGTATGTTGTATGCATGTGTGCATGTGTATGTACTTGTGTGTGCGTGTGTGTGTGTGTGTGTGTGTGTGTGTGTGTGTGTGTGTGTGTGTGTGTGTGTGTGTATATATATATATGTGTGTGTGTGTGTGTGTGTGTGTGTGTGTGTGTGTGTGTGTGTGTGTGTAATGTGTGTGTTTGTATATATGTGTGTATGTGTATTGTGTGTGTGCATATGTGTATGTGTATATTGTGTGTGTTTGTTAGTGTGTGTGTGTGTGTGTGTGTGTGTGTGTGTGTGTGTGTGTGTGTGTGTGTGTGTGTGTGTGTGTGTGTGTGTGTGTGTTTCTCGCCATGGTGAATACCGATTACATGTGAATCAACGTTTACCGACATCTTCAGCAGTCTGCTTATAATACGATGCTGCTGTCAGACCTTGTCTCTTTCGTCTCGCTGTGTTCAACAGTGCAGGAAACCAGCAGGGCAAGATGATTTTCTCTCGTCCCAATTTAACAGAAGAACAATTAGGAACTCTCATTAATGAACATGCTACACACAGTGAAACGATCTTCCTACTTTTCTTTCGGAATGCGAAACGCATTCTTGTAAACAAGAAATAGACGTTAACGAACTGAAGTTAACAATAACAAAAAAAAATAGTTGATGCACTTCGTCACGATTAAAACCAAAGTCAAGCAGTCATAATAGCTCATGCCGATTCAGCTACATTGTCCGACTTCATCATCTTTCATTACATCCAAGGAGAGGTTGACAACAATGTCATTTTGTGCTCCTAGTCTGTTGTGGTGTGAATCTACAACATGGGGCACAGGGGAGAAAACTGGGTGAATCACATACCGTTCTTTAGTCAGAACTTTGGCATCCATGACATTGGTCAACTGGGAATGGATACCTTTATTGCAGTTGAGAGACAGAGAGAAAGAGAGAGAGAGAGAGGAGGAGGAGGAGGAGGAGGAGGAGGAGGAGGAGGAGGAGGAGGAGGAACAGAGGGAGGAAGAGGGCCAAGGAAAGTATGGGTATGGCATGAGCAAAGGGACGGACGGGGCGGGAAACGGGATTCACATTTCAGATTTCAAGAAAGAAAAAAGACTATGTAAAATACCCAGGGAAGAAGAGGGCACACACGACACGCCTAGTACTAAAGAAACAAACACCATGGATAACAGTCGCAGAAGTTCCAAACTGTCCAAACGTGATTTATTTTTCAGTCCGCAAACGGCTGAATTGAAGAAGACAGGTTTGCAGATCAAGAGGCTGCAGAAACAGAAAAATCCTGGGGTTTCACATGGGTTACTTGTAGAAAATCAGCTCCATCTACTGACTGCTTTTGTTATCTGATGCCCAACTCTGGCATGCAAAATGAAAACCTTTGGTGATCTAAACTTTCCCCTGGGACCCCGCCACCCCCACTTTCTCCTCCCTGATATATTAAACCACCAATTACACAAAAACAAAAAAAAAAAGTTTCCTTTCGAGCAACATTTTTTTTTTATCAACGTTGATGGTCTCTGGTATCAATGCGTAAAAATCTACCCTGGGTACTGGAACGAAGGCAGCATTGCAGGAGGGGAAAGGATGCCATCCTGAAGCACATGAAGGTTATTCAATCAGTTTGCATGAGGAATGGAGTCTGTAGAGCAACACCATTCAGACTGACATTTCTTATTGTGTTGGTATATGCAGCGATAGAGCTCACACTGAATCAATTTTACACTGTCCCAAGTGTGTTGTAATGGCTGTGGGTAGAGCAGTATTGACAATTCCATGTGAAAAAGAAGAAGAAAGAAAGAAAGAAAGAAAGAAAGAAAGAATGGAAGAAAAGGAAGAAAAAGAACAAAAATGGGCCTGGAGAAATCATAGTAAAACCATAAACCATGATCGTCCTTGATATCACTACCATGTTTTGTCTAAAGACGCTGGAAGGTTCTGGCTACAGTTAAAGCCAGAGGCTGATTCTCAGTCACTAGCAAGCCCCCGATGACAACAGCAACGCAGCACAAAGCTGAACACAAGTACACCACTACACGTCATCATACTACACGAATCGAACGTAGCGCAACACAGGACAGACACCTTACCCCGACGTGAGGGGACTAGGACCCTCTAGGCCCTGTTCCCCTTGCTTCGCTCGTGCAGCTGGGCAGAAAATACAGCCTTGATTAACGGGGCGACAGTCGCAAGGTTTGGGCGAGGCCCGGACCATTGACAGACGAGGTCTAGACAGAGTTTCAAATCAGATTACCTTCGGAGCCCAGGACGGAGGGAGACAAAATCTTAATGCAATGGAGTAAAGAGTGACACAGCTGGAGTACAGTACAGAGTGTTCTGCCTGCCTCGACGGATATTGGACGCTGACAGGAATTGCAATATTCTCTCTCTCTCTCTCTCTCTCTCTCTCTCTCTCTCTCTCTCTCTCTCTCTCTCTCTCAGAAACACACAACTGAGTGATGGAAATGGAAATAATTTCTTAATTTTGCTTAGTTGTGTAGAAACCTAACTTGTCGTTTTCCTTTTTTTCTTCTTTTCTTCTGTGCAAAAAAAAGACCTCCTTGA
>JADBJO010004785.1:70000-82500 GCA_016801955.1 Conus betulinus | reverse complement strand
TCTCTCTCTCTCTCTCTCTCTCTCTCTCTCTCTCTCTCTCTCTCTCTCTCTCTCTCTCTCTCTCTCTCTCTCTCTCTCTCATGTGTGCAAGTGTCTGTGTGTGTGTGTGTGTGTGTGTGTGTGTGTGTGTGTGTGTGTGTGTGTGTGTGTGTGTGTGTGTGTATGCGTGCTTGCGTGTGTGTGTGTGTGTGTGTGTGTGTGTGTGTGTGTGTGTGTGTGTGTGTGTGTGTGTGTGTGTGTGTGTGTGTGTGTGTGTGTGTGTGCATGTATGCGTGCTTGCGTGTGTGTGTGTGTGTGTGTGTGTGTGTGTGTGTGTGTGTGTGTGTGTGTGTGTGTGGGTGTGTGTGTGGTGTGTGCATGTATGCGTGCTGCGTGTGTGTGTGTGTGTGTGTGTGTGTGTGTGTGTGTGTGTGTGTGTGTTGTGTGTACGGCCATGTGACTGTGCATGTGATTATGTGTGTTTCAAATGGAATCTACACTCCTCCCTTCTCCCCATTTGTCCGATGCCCATAGCCCTTCATCTTTAAGCAGAATGCATTCACTGCATATCGATACGGTCCTCTCTCTTGTGTCTATTCCTGCTCCTTCCCAACACTACAGCCCACCCCTTCTCTCTCTCCTGCTTCCTGTACTGGTGCTCGCCAACCCACCCTGGTTCTGTGAGTGCCATCAGCATCATGAACTTCAGAATAAGATGATAGCTCCAGGTAGTGCCAGAACTGGATGGCAACATCAGGCATATTCTGAATAGGGTAACAGTCGTGCGCATTGTGTACACTCACGATTAGATGACAGTGTCTGGCACTATACGAATGGGATGACCATGTCATGCAGTTTCAGAATGGAATAATAGAAATAAGCAGTATCAGATTGGGCTGACAGTGTCACGCAGTATCAGAATGGGCTGACAGTGTCAGGATCTTCCAGAATGAATTGACAATGCCAGGCAATATCAGAATGAAATGACTATGTCAAGCATACTCAGAATCAGATGAAAGTGTCAAACAGTGTCGAAAATGGTTTTAAGTCAACAATATTTGAAGACATGACAGTGCCAGTAGTGTCAGAATGGGATTACACTGTCAATGTCAAAATGGGATGGTGATGTCAAACAACATCAGAATGGGCTGGCAGTGGCAAGAAACATCGGAACTGGATTGCAATCAGACAATGACAGAATGAAATGACTGAATCAGAATGACATTGCAGTTAGACAGTATCAGAATGGGACTGCAGTGTCAAACAGTGCCAGAGCGGGATTGCAGTCCTCAAAGAGTGAGAGAGTGGGCGACAGAATCGGAAGAAATTGACAGTCAATACCAGAATGGGACTGTGACGTCAGACGGTATGACACAACATCAGAGGAGCGAAAATGGGCGGGACAGCATCCGCTATGGACCAGCAGAGAGACAGCCAGCAGTCACAAGACAGCATCCGCTATGGACCAGCAGAGAGAGACAGCCAGTCACAGGGCAGCATCCGCTATCGACCAGCAGAGAGACAGTCAGTCACAAGACAGCATCCGCTATGGACAAGCAGAGAGACGGTCAGTCACAAGACAGCATCCGCTATGGACCAGGAGAGAGACAGCCAGTCACAAGACAGCATCCGCTATGGACCAGGAGAGAGAGACAGTCAGTCACAAGACAGCATCTGTTATGGACCAGGAGAGAGAGACAGCCAGTCAAAAGACAGCATCTGCTATGGACCAGCAGAGAGACAGCCAGTCACAAGACAGCATCCGCTATGGACCAGGAGAGAGACAGCCAGTCACAAGACAGCATCCGCTATGGACCAGCAGAGAGACAGCCAGTCAAAGGACAGCATCCGCTATGGACCAGCAGAGAGACAGCCTGTCACAGGACAGCATCCGCTATGGACCAGCAGAGAGACAGCCAGTCACAATGGACAACTCCATTAGCACGACTTGAAGACAAATGCCTTGAGATCATCTACGCACACATCAAACCAAATGGGAAAGCTCTGGAGAATATGGAAGGGGACGACTTCCATCTACGATGGATTATGGCACTCTATATTTGTCCATAGCGGATGCTGTCGTTTAGATTATGGCACTCTGTAATTGTCTTGTCAAATCGAGTGTGCCCATGTGTGTGTGTGTGTGTGTGTGTGTGTGTGTGTGTGTGTGTGTGTGTGTGTGTGTGTGTGTGTGTGTGTGTGTGTGTGTGTGTGTGTGTGTGTGTGTGTGTGTGTGTGTGTGTGTGTGGTGTGTGTGTGTGTGTGTGTGTGTGTGTGTGTGTGTGTGTGTGTGTGTGTGTGTGTGTGTGTGTGTGTGTGTGTGTGTGTGTGTGTGTGTGTGTGTGTGTGAACATGCTTGCTATAAGAGACAAGGAACTTTCTCCATCACCAATATCTCGTCTCAGACCCATAATCGATAAATACACACGGGGACTTCTCCACTGACTGGAGAAATGCTTTAGTACGGGAACTTAACTACCGCTTGTGAAAATTGTGAATAAGGTGCAGCATTTAGCTCTATTGATTGAAGTGTAGTCTTGCAATATCTATTACTATTCACACATACACGCGCGCTCGCGCATGCACGCACGCACGCACTCATGGACGCACACACACACACACACACACACACACACACACACACACACACACACACACACACACACACACACACACACACACACACTGAGATGAGTAACAATATAAGAAAGAGTTTATAGACACGTTGCGTTGCGCGTGGCCCACTAATCAGTATCTAACGCGTGTTGGACTCAGACAGTCCCTTGTCCGTCTGGGAACAACTGACAGAGTTGCCCCATGACGTGAGAAGCCCCAGACTACCCAGGGACACTCTTCAGGATGAGAACAGGGTAACAAGATAAGGACACTGTGGTAGTTGGATCACTCTGCTTTACTTCACGACGGTGGGGATGTGGGCTATAAGTCATGGTGGTGGGTGCAAATAAGAGAGAGAGAGAGAGAGAGAGAGAGAGAGAGAGAGAGAGAGAGAGAGAGATATGCATAGTGCGTGTTGGGTTGTAATTCTTCAGTTGGTAGGTTTCATTCATTGCAAGTAATTTTGAGAACATCTCACACACTCTGCATATCACTTTGGGCAAGAGAACACGAACAGTGCACTCTGTACTCTTTGAAGAGATACCTCTGAAGACCTAAGGCAAAAAACAATTGACACCAAATACTTATTTTGATCTGAATATTCTCTTCTTCCTTCTGGGTGAATATAAAATTATAATTTCTGAACGATTCTGGTCTGCCTTTTCATCTGATAATCTACCCCGCCCCATCCCTTCCACCGAATGCCTATGTCTGTTATTTTAAGACAGTTGGTATAAGCCGGGGGTCTACCTAATTCGAAGACCTTTGCGTTTGGCTGATATGGAAATGCTTCTCGTCAGCAGGTGACCAGGATCCAATACCAAGCCTGATGAATTCTTCACATGAGCGAAACAGTTACTGCTTGCTAGTTCTATAACCTCCACCTCGAAAGAACACTAAAACTCACAGAACATTCACTGGGGAAGGACTGGTTCTCATATTTCCCATCACCAGATACTCAGGTCTGTGTTTTAAAGTCATGTACTATTAGCTGGGACGGATTTCTATCAACACCACTTTCATTGTTGGTACTGAAGGCATCTGAGCCAATGTTTATTATCACATATACATATATCTATATATTTGAACAAATCAATAGTGGAGCAAAATAGGTAAGGCTAACAATTCCCCCGTGATAACAATGATGGCATTGCAAAGACCAAAAACAGACAGAATAAAATGGGGATTGGGAGTTGTGAGAGAAAGAAAAATAGTGATAAAAGGTTAGGGTGTTAGATTAAAAATATGAATCCTTCACTAGCAGCATGTGGGGGGCACCGTAATCAGCCGTAAAAACAGACCCATACTGCCTGAGCAGAGGCTTTCGTCCAATGGTTCAGACTCATCAGCGACTGTGTCGTGCTCCCTTGACATTAAATGGACACACACTACAGTCTCCAGTTCTATGGTAATATCACTTCCATGGGGTTCAAAAACACGTTCCAACGGCACCCCAGAGCAGCCAGTGAAAGGGCAGACAATTACAACGAGAAGAAAGAGCTGATAAGAAATAAGTTGTTTTCCATCTCCCACTGAGTTACCGAACGACACACATTAGTGGCGGGAAACAAGAGCAGGATGACAATCCCTCCGCCATTACTATAATAACCCAGGGAAGATTTATGAAAAAGCCAAAAGGGGAGGGGCGTTTGTGAGAGAAAATGGATATTAAGTGTGTAGGGTGCCAGAGTATACCACTAGATCCTTAACCAGCAGCTTACGCAGGCCATTGTAGCCCATCTTGAACACAGAACCATTCTCATCGCCTGCTCAGATCCTTTCCTCCATTGATTCCCACTCCTCAGCGAGATACGGCTGATCATGCCAACGTCCTTTGACACCGAATGGTTATGTCCTACAGCATATACTTCTGTTTTTATTCTCACCACCAAGGGTTCAAAAATCGATGATAAACGGCACTCCGGAGCAGCCAGTCAAAGGCAGAAAAGTAACACAAGAAGAACACGGGGCAAGGAAATAACTTGCCAAAACGCTGAAGTCATTATCCCAACGAGTATTAGATGTGGGGGTGAATTTGAGCCTGTGCTGAGGGATCCATTTCAGGATACACAGGAGGTCGAAAGTTGTCAACAGTTAGAATGGTCACCTCTAGAATGTCTGTTTTAATAGAATGGTCAACATAGAATGGTCAACTTTGCTGTTCAATAGAAGGGTCAACACTGCTGTTTAATGGAATGACAACTCTGCTGTTTAAATAGATAGAATGGTTTAATAGAATGGTCAACTCTGCTGTTTAATAGAATGGTCAACTCTGTTGTTTAATAGAATGGCAACTCTGCTATTTAATAGAATGGTCAACTCTGTTGTTTAATGACCCAGAATTGTAAGTCTCGTAAATGATGACAGCAGCTACGGATTGTGCCGAACAGTTTTACTTGGATCTCCTTAGTGATCTCCTTTGCCTGACCGAACAATAGTAAGTTGAGCAAACTAGCAGTGATGGTAAGCAGGTGCAGGCTGACAGGTCATCCATCATGACAACAAAGAAAAAAACGCGTGAGTGGGAAAGCGGTTGTGAGTGAGTGAAAAAGTAAGGCGTAAAATTATACATATCAAATGTTCTCTAGCGCGCGCGCGCGCGCGCACACACACACACACACACACACACACACACACACACACACACACACACACACACACTTAACAAAGAGAAGGCCTTTTTTTTTTCTTTTTCAGGTATTCAATGGCATAAAACAAAGAGAACAGCTTTTTTTTCAGGTATTCTGACACAATCAGCAACAGCTTTTCAATAGCATATTATGAAATACTGAGAATGTGTTTTGTGTTCCTGCATAACTGGTATAAAACCAAGACCTCCTTTCATTTTTGCAGTATGGTGTCCTTTGAGTCAGTCTTGACATGTCTGTCAACGTCCAAGCACCCCGCATGGTCCATCGCTGTTATTTCTACTCATCTGAACTATTTTGGTGGGAAAACTGTGTGTTGTTACTTTAGGTGTTTACCATGTAAGTATTTGAACATCAGGCAGTCTTTGAAGCGTTTGAGTGGCCACCCAGTGTTCCTTTGAAGCGTTTGAGTGGCCGCCCAGTGTCCCTTGTTCCAGCTGCCAGCTCAAAGAAGAAGACCAGTTTCGGAAGTCGTATGTCGTCCATTCGTGCCACATGCCCAACCCACTTCAACTGCGCTTTCATGATCAGCGCCTCGATACCAGGCATCTTTGCTCTGCCAAGCACTTTTGTGCTGGAAATCCTGTCCTCCCAGGAGATGCCCAAGATCTTACGCAGGCAGCGGAGATGGAACTGATCCAGAGTCTTCAGTTGTTTCCTGTACAGTGTCCAGGTCTCACAGCTGTAGAGCAGCGAGGTGACAATGACTGCTCTGTAGACAGCCAGCTTGGGTCTTAGAGGGATGCCATGCTCTCCCCACACTCTGTTCCAAAGGCTGCCGGAGGAAGCTCCTGCTTTTGCCAGTCTGCTCGACACTTCTTTATCCAAGTCACACGCTTCAAAGACTGCCTGAAAGTATCACTGGCAGCTGTGGCATCCCGCTTCAGGGCTGGGAAACACTTGCCACAGACCGCAGCGCCTGGCGACTTGCTGTCCACAAAGAAGTAAAAATAGCTTCGTAGAGAAGCGTTTGCAGGAATTGGACCAGAAGCGCCAAGCCTGCAAAGAGAGGAGACCTGACCCAATGACAGCTGTCGCATGCCCAGAGTGTGGACGTATCTGTGTGCCCAGTTTTGGCTTGTGTTCACACATGCGGAGTCACTGACCTCTTCGTCGACCACGACGGACATCCATGATGTTTGAACATCATCGTTACAAACTAACAGACTGTTTAAAAACTGTTTATGTCAGGGAGTCTCACGCTCAACTACCATCTTAAGTAACTTCCTCCATCACATCCCTCACCCCACACCCACATCCTGCTCATCCTACTCTCCCATCTGACACTTACACTCGTCCTGTATTGTTATCCTCATCGTACAAGACACTCTGGCCAGAACATTAAACTGAATCTACAAACCCACAGCTGTGTGCAATACCGTGGTAATTGTGTCGGGTAAACACTAATTGAATTTCATCAGATTGAAACAAAAGTACAATGTATTCCAGCTCTCTTTCATTCATTTATATAGCTTCTTGAAAAATGAATAAAAAATGATTTGGGGAAAGCAAGCAGCAGCCATGTTTCACCTTACGGGAGAGAGAGAGAGAGAGAGAGAGAGAGAGAGAGAGAGAGAGAGACAGACAGACAGACAGACAGACAGACAGACAGACAGGACAGAGACGGACGGACAGACAGACAGACAGACAGCAGACAGACAAACAGATAGACAAGAGCACACACACACACACACACACACACACACACACACACACACACACACACACACACAGACACACACAGAGAGAGAGAGAGAGAGAGAGAGAGAGAGAGAGAGAGAGAGAGAGAGAGAGAGAGGGAATGAAGGGGATGAAGGAGAGGGCAACATCAGGAAGGGGGAAAGGGGAAGGGGAGGGAAGGGGAGAATGCCAAGGGTGGGGAACGATGATTATGCTAATGTTGTGCCCTCATCCCCGAGGCCTCGGACACAGCCAAGGCGCTCAACAGGTAAGATGGCAGCCAGTAAATAAGACAACATCAGACAGTGCAGACGCACACAATAAACTGAGAGAATGTTGACTCACAACAAGCCCATTAATTACACCGCCCTGTCGCTTTCATTGTGGACACGGCCACACCGCTGATGCTGACCTCAGACAGGTAGGATTTAGGACAACAAGAACCAGGAAAGGATTAGACAACAAACAAAACAGCACTGCGCGTTTGAACTTTACCCTGTCTTTACCAGGACATCTCTGATAACAACTGCTCTCTTTTCCTGCCAAACAGGAACATCTCAGCGTGCCTTGTACACATTTCGTGGGCACAAGAGTGTTACCCTATAAAAACTTTGCCTTCCTTGTTGCCCCTGCAAAACAGCTAGCTGGGCTACAAATGACTGAGCTCCAATGGCCCACAAAACAAACACCGAATGAAAATAGCATCAGACATAGAGAATGCAGTTCCTGCGCGAGCTAACGCTCACGCTGCATCAATGAAGACTGCGCCTTTCTGTGGCCTTGTTTCTACTGCTGGATCAGTATCAGCTCAAAGACACACAAAAATGTCAAAATACTGTCCAAGAATTTGTTTGATGCTGGCCTACGATCCCATCTACAGAAATGTTGACTTACAGTCACCACTAGATAATGACCTACAGCCCACTTTTAGATGTCCATGTTCAATTATGTCTAGAAAGCTGACTTATAATCACTATTAGATAAACAGCCCACAGTCACGTCTAGACAGTGACCTGTTTTCACTTCTGCCAGTTCTTGATACTGATCTACAATTATTTCTAAACAGAAACCTCCAGTAACATCTAAATACCAATCTACAATCACTAGATATTGACCTGTAATTACGTGTTGACACCCGACCTACAGCTAACTCTAGATATCGACCTGCAATCACTTCTAGATAAGGACCTACCATCACTTTCTGGATACAAACTTACATTTTTATCATTACATATAAGTGACAATTGCTTTTATACAACAATATGCCATCACTTCTAGACGTTAAATTGCAATCGATCCTGGATAATCACCTCTTGATACCAATGTATAATCACTTTTAGATAGAACGACAATCCCTTCAAGATGATTCACAATTATTGGATACTAATCTACAATTATCTTTAGACAACAATCTGTAGTCACTTCTAGACACAAACTACAGTTCTTCCAAGACAGATGACTTATAATCACTTCTGGACACCAACCTATAATCATATCTCGGTGTTCATAACCCAGTCGACAAATGAGGCCAAGCCAAAGTTGAAAACAAGCTGAAATGAGATTTACATGTTTTACATGATATTCTTTCAGCACCAAACCATTTACAACGATCATAGAAACCCCATACTTACTATTTCCATAAAATCAATCTTTCCGTAAAATTGTGGAAATATTCATGGATGCATTTACTAATTGACCCTACTTTGTTGACATTCAGACAACTTAAAAAAGAAATGCTTGAGTGCTTCTCTTGTAAACACGTGTTCATTTGTTTTGTAAATTCTCTCGACTCACGCACTGTCGCTGGTTTTATTGAACTTTGAGGCTGTAGATAACAACCAAGTATGGAAACCCTTGCTCCCATAATGAAATAAGTACAGGCCCATAACTACAAACAAATACTGCTTACGACGTTCCATACCCTAATTTATATAAACAGCTTCAATGTTCTTTTTTTCCCAAATTCAGGATTCAGGATATAGGGGCATGTGTTAAGCATAGAGCCATCTAGGCTTTTAATTGTCCCATCATTTGATGAATTTTTTTTAATAATGTAGGTCATATAAGGTCATTTGAGATCGCTCAGTCTTTAGTGACGGTTTCAATCGTCATAATCATATTTTATATCAACAATGTACTGCCATTTGTCAATTAGGTCTTGTGAATGTACACAAATATTTGGAGTTCTTGTTAATTCATAAAAAGCCTTCGTAGTAAACAAATATAAAAGAAAAACAATACTTTATTAAGTTCACACAATTCTGTGCTCTTGGATCAATAGACCAATTTTGTAAATACAAAATAAAACAAGCAGAAAGACGTTTTTTTTTTTTTCGACTTTCTTTTGACAGTGTGTTCCACTTCTGGTTAGATCATGACGTGCAGCGACAAACTAACCCACACAACGAAGTGAGAGCAGGAAAAGAGAAACAGTTTCGATATGCAAAAGATTGATAGAGGGGAAACTGAAAAAGCGAGCCAAATACAGCACATTAAATCATTTCATCATAGCACTGGGGAGAAAGCAGAGGTGAGCGGATGGGTGGAAGGGTGAGGTAAAAGAGGAGAGGTAAGGTTATAATGCCGATAGACATTTTTTTAAAAAGTCAAGAAAATAAAAACATTAAGGTAATTAACCACCGCGCATGGTAAATGGACTCGCGCTGACTGGATGATTTGGGTAATAAGACGGGCAGTGATCTGCGCATAAATCGGTAAGCTGCTGCGGAGCATCATCGCAGACACTACAGCGAAGCTGGTCACCACCCGTGATTTACGTGGGAATGACGGGGCAGATATCAGTCCACGGAGTGACGGAAACTGAGTAAGAAGATCAAGGAATGTGTCTTGATCCTTCTTTGAAAGCATCTCTTCTTGTTATCCACGTCCACGTCCGTCCCAAGCCCTGCCTGCTGCCTGGCTTACCTTGGGGAAATCTGTATGGAACAATCAATACTTCCCGCTGTCCTCAGTTACTGTCCCTCGGTCTTTTTTTTCTGACACTTTAATTTGCATTTGACATTACACGCATCTCTCTCTCTCTCTCTCTCTCTCTCTCTCTCTCTCTCTCTCTCTCTCTCTCTCTCTCTCTCTCTCTCACTCACACACACACACACACACACACACACACACACACACACACACACACACACACACACATGCACATTCACATTCACATGCACGCCCGCACCCCCCACCCCCCCCCCCCCCCCCCACCCCCACCCCCAAACACACACACACACACACACACACACACACACACACACACACACACACACACACACACACACACACAGTGGTGAGGCAGCCAAAAGTAGGCTAGGTATTCAACACCGATCATCTGTGGGTTAACGAATAGGTTAGATGTTTGTTTAGCCTTCTCCATAACACTCTCTACCCCTACGTGGATTAACGAATAGGTTAGGTGTTTTCTTAAGCCTCCTCCATCACACTATCTACCACAAAACCTTCATATCTATTTTTTTTTTAGGTGTTTGTTTTCCTTTTTTTTTTACTTTTGTTTCTTTTTTTTGCTTCTTTCCGCCTTTTTCTTTCTGTCTGTCTTTTCGTTGCTTCTTTCTTTCTTTTTCTTTCTTTCTTTCTTCGTTCTTTCTTTCTTTCTTTCTTTCTTTCTTTCTTTCTTTCTTTCTTCTTTCTTTCTTTTTTCTTTTCTTTCTTTCTTTCTTTCTTTCTTTCTTTCTTCTTTCTTTCTTCTTTTCTTTCTTTCGTTTTCTTTCTTTCTTTTCTTTTTCGTTCTTTCTTTCTTTCTTCGTTTCTTCTTTCTTTCTTTCTTTTTCTTTCTTTCTTTTTTTATTTCGTTTCTTTCTTCTTTCTTTTCTTTCTTTCTTTCTTTCTTCTTTCGTTTTTCTTTCTTTCTTTTTCTTCTTTCTTTCTTTCTTTCTTCTTTCGTTCTTTTTTTCTTTTTTCTTCTTTCGTTCTTTCTTTTCTTTTCTTCTTTATTCTTTCTTTCTTCGTCTTTCGTTCTTTCTTTCTTTCTTTCTTTCTTTCTTTCGTTCTTTATTCTTTCTGTCTTTCTTCTTTCTTTCTTTTTTCTGATATAGCTTACACGGTGATGGGCCACACACAGTGACGCCTGTTTCATGAAAGAGAACATTCCTGAATTACGACTCTCTGAAACATTTTCTTTTCTTTTCCCCGGGTGCGAATGCCTTGTTTCACTCTGCAGCTTTGTGCCAGACGAACTTTCACAACTGACGAATTACAATAGGTATACTTGTCAGAGTCACGTCAAAATGCGCCATGAAAGTGTGACCAGTGAGCATGTGGAAATCAACAAAAAAAAATGTCAGCAATAATTTTTATGACTACCTAAAAAAAAAAAAAAGACGTGATTTTTTTTTAAGCATATCAGCTTCAGATTTGTCGTTGCATTTTTGTGCAGACCCTTCCTGCAAATCTTGGATTAGCCCAGCTCATGAGGGAACAATTCTACTATGGGAAGTAATCGTTAATATGGACTGACTGAATTGCTCAATGTTTAGGCCTACTTTATATTGAAATAGAACACGCAAAATACAGTCGAAAGATTCTGTGTGAAAAGACATTCCTTTGTAGAGAGTCATCAAGTTATAAAAAATGAGTTCTCAGTGTTCCTTATCAGTTGAAACTTTGTAAAGATCCTAGATCCTGCCATTTGCATTTCTTTCAGATGAAGCGGATAGAAATTCCACACATTTCGATAGATTTTCAGCCAAGAGTTACTTACTATATTCATCTTGAAGAAGTCATAATCGTCATCTTAATTTGTGATGATCGAGACTTTTTAATGCGCATTCAATTGCAAATGTTTATGGCCAAAGAGTCCAGCTTACGGACCAACTGTGATTTACAAAGACAATTCATATTCAGGCAGTAAGGCCTCTGCACAGCACAGGCATTCATTCTGATTGCAAGACTAGACGAGGCATGGATGAATCTGCTGGCCACCTGCACCTTTGCATCTGCTTATCACTGGGTGTAGTCGTGGTTTGGTTTGTCATAGGTAGTATCTGTGTGTTGTGTTGAACCTCCATAAGAACACGAATGATGTGACGACTCGAATAAATCTTGATACAGGCACTTGGAGTGACTGGTCATTTCTGCACAGTGAATCTGGACACAGGCGCTTGGAGTGACAGTCATTTCTGCTGCACACTCCAGTGAATCTGGACACAGGCACTTGGAGTGACAGTCATTTCTGCACACTCCAGTGAATCTGGACACAGGGCGCTTGGAGTGACAGTCATTTCTGCACACTCTAGTCTTTGTAGTCCCATGAATGAACAAGTCCAAGTTGAACTAGAGCTGCTGATGGCCGTTGAGACATGGGCTAGTCCAAGTTGAACTAGAGCTGCTGATGGCCGTTGAAACATGGGCTAGTCCAAGATGAACTAGAGCTGCTGATGGCCGTTGAGACATGGACTAGTCCACGTTGAACTAGAGCTGCTGGTGGCCGTTGAAACATGGGCTCACAACACTGCCATCCCCTAGAATATTCACAGGAAAGAAATCCACATTGAGGACGATTCAAGAAGCGACGCAAAACTCTTTTACATATAATCAAAGCCTGCACATACG
>JADBJO010004785.1:42500-45000 GCA_016801955.1 Conus betulinus | reverse complement strand
TCGTTGGCTGGTTTCTTTTTTTTTTCTTTTTATTTCTTTTTTTTTTTCCTTTCTTTCTTTTTTTCTTGTGTTTTGTTTGATGAAGAAAAACAAAAATTGATGTAAGGACTCTCTCTGCTGTGTGTTCGAGTTTAGTTCTAGTGTAGGCGTTGAGTCCTTCTGAGCTGAAGAGGACTTTCAGCAAACAGATCCGTACCTCTGAGAGCGGCAATGACCCCATTCCCACTCCCACTTTACCCTCCTCCCTTCCCTGGTCTACCTACTTCCCACAGCTCCTGTGTCACCCACGCTCTCCAATACCTAAATCGACCCAAAGAGCTGTTCAACAGTTTCATATATAGATTCCTTCTTTATTTTTCTGACCGCACGCATGTGCATGCACACAGTCATCTATGTGGCAGTCCACAAACAGTTCTGTAATGAAAGACAGTACCAAGAAACGAAGAAAGAAAAGCATGCAGTCACACACACACACACACACACCCACACACACACAGAGAGAGAGAGAGAGAGAGAGGAGAGAGAGAGTTGAAAGGAAAGTGCGAAGTGGGAGATGGGATGGAGAGAGAAGGAGAAACGGGGAAGGGAGGGGCAAAAAAAAGGAAACGGACATTCAGAGCAGCTATGTAAATGACGTCAAACAACCCTTCCTTTCCTTGTTCTTTGAACCCATGCATTTGTGAGCCAAGTCAAAACACGTGTCCGAGTGAGCTTCAACAAACAACTGAAAAATGGCTGAGGAATCCACGTTCCATACATGCACAGAAACACACAGCCTGTGCAAATACACAAACACTCAAGCAAACTAAAATGGAAAACTTTCATTCACGCACACACAAAAATGCGACCTGGCGTTCGCGAAAAACATAGGTAGACCACCTGTACATATGATCAGAAATTATCTTCAAAATACATCATCACAGACAAAACAATGCACAAGGCAGAGAGAGAGAGAGAGGAGAGAAAGAGAGAGAGAGAGAGAGAGAGAGAGAGAGAGAGAGAGAGAGAGAGAGAGAGAGAGAGAGAGAGAGAGGATGGAGAGAGGCAGACAGACAGACAGACACAGAAATAGATATATTCACAGCGAGAGAGAGAGAGAGAGAGAGAGAGAGAGAAACAGATAGAGACAGAAACACAGAGAGAGAGAGAGAGAGAGAGAGAGAGAGAGAGAGAGAGAGAGAGGTAGGGAGGTAGGGAGGGAGAGAGAGAGGGGTGGGGGAGAAAAGAGAATGATTTTACAATAAGACAAACAGGTTAGTGCTATTAATCTTATCACAAATGACAGCTGTAGCCACAAGGCAGTGTCTGTATCAAGCAGGTGAAGTCTTATGACGGTGATCTTTGAGGCCGCTAAGATTGTTTTGGTTTTTGGGGGTTTTTTTTTTTACAAAATCGAGTTCAGCCATCCGCCCAGCATTCTATAAGCTTCAATTTACGAGTTCTATACTCACTGTGTGATCCTTGTCTGGCATTACTTCAACCCCCATGACCTACCTATTGACGCTTGACTGGTCAACACAATGTTCTCGGCCAAGTACTCTCAGGCACTAAACTGAGGTCGTCTTTGACAGTCTAGGCCACTTCCCCGCGATGCGAGCGGAAACTTAACACAGTACTTGAGTTTAGAACTTGGGGCATTCATTATTGTTCACACAGACGAATGACAAAGCACTCGCATTCAGGGGTGACCGACCATGTCATGGATTGGTCTGTCTGATGCTGTGAATAAAGTTGGATGTTCATCTCAGGATACCCAACTTGGTTAAGACTGGGATGACCAAGTTGAGGAGTAAAATAAATGGTAAGGCAAATTCACAGATTGCATTAAATTGGATGGCCTATGTCCAGACATTATTCCTTGGAACGACCGATTACAAACAGTACACAGGGGAAACTGCTAAGATACGTACATTTCAAGAAGATGAACACAAGACAGACAGCATTAAAATGAAAATATTTGAATGGAATCATCAGACTACCGAGTGTACTAAATGGGATGGTCATGCTACAGAGGCCACTAAATAAACCAATCATGATATTGACATTATTTAAATAAAATGGTCAAGTTACTGACAGTATTAAGTAGGACAGCAAGTAGGATCATATTAAACGTGACAGTCAAATTGCAGACATAAAGTAAGACAGCCAAGTTGCGGATAGTATTAAACAGTATGGCCCTATCACAGACAGTGTCAAACAGAACTACCAATTTACAGACAGTATTAAATGTGACGGTCATGTTAGAGATAGTTCTACGTAGGGCTGAATACCTACAGACAGTATTAACAGGAACCCTTGAAGCTATTCACAGCATTCAATAAAACGGCGAAGGAACAGATGGTACTAAATGGGATGGCGAGGTTACCGACAATCAGCCCAGCTATATCAAGCAGCACTTGACGGTACGCATTGTGACAGACCAAACAAAGCCACGTGGCCGGATCTACTCAACCAGCCAGTGTTAATGGCCCTTCGCTGTTGATGTGTGTGTGTGTGTGTG
>JADBJO010004785.1:27500-40000 GCA_016801955.1 Conus betulinus | reverse complement strand
TGTTGAAAATACGTGGTATATAAAGTAAGAACGAATCAAATAAAAGTAATGCTACAGTAAAATCATCATCACCACTCTACCCTTCCACTATTCAACACAATTCCCATCCGCTGCTCTCCCCCTCCCCATCTTCCTGATGAAGGCAACCATTGAGAGGTCAGACTTAATCAGCAAAACCGCCTCCCACGACGGGAAGACAAATAAGACTCCTGGGGAATCGTCATCTACACCTGGGACCTGTCTTCAGTAAGTACTCTGCGGCTGAACTTTCTCATCATGGAAAAAACCAGACTTGACTGAAACTGTCTGGGCCATAGTTTCTGAACGAAGTTGACAATTTTGTTTTGTTTTTTTTTTGTGTTTTGTTTGTTTTGTTTTTTAGATGAAAAGTATTGGTACTGTATGTTTTTATCCCGTTGGTTTGAGTCCCGCTCGATACGCAGCCCTGAGACTTGTATTCTTTTCAATGGTGAGATGAGTGAGATTTCATGATCCAGCTTATCTTAAAACATAGAACAGGACAATAATTAAACAAAAACATTCTCACAATTAGGGTGACCACACAAACTTTAAATTTCACAATATTTATTTATCATTAATCTTTTAGCACCCCGCCATACCAAAAAAAACAATAACAAATACTAGCGACCCGGAGTCGCTCTCATCATAGCCAACAATATTGTCTTAGAGTCCGAAGACTAAAGTTTTACTTAGCTAATTGTTCTGTAGCGATGCAGTAGTCTCCAGTTCTAGGATGTCTTGAACTCAGATGCAGAACCCATTGTTCACCAGCACACACACACAGTTCCTCCTCCAAGTAGCGTAACTTGAGAACCCTGACTGTAGCGTAGCCGAGACCCACTTCAACGACGCCCGCATGGCAGCATCATGAACAGCAACAGCAACAGCAAAATCTGGAAGCACAGGGGCTTCCTCCATATAGTTTCTATTAAACTTTCTTTTACTTATGGACTAAGCCAATTGTCAGCTCAGTCAACAAAAAAACATGGGAAATACCCAAACCATAACCCATCAACAATCTAATAACCTATTATCCAACAAATCCACTACAAATATTTTGTACTACATTTTACACATAAATTAAACATATTTCAATTAACTGTTCAACACAAC
The DNA here is from genome assembly GCA_016801955.1 of Conus betulinus. NCBI lineage: Eukaryota > Metazoa > Mollusca > Gastropoda > Neogastropoda > Conidae > Conus > Conus betulinus. Next base: position 38,866 of record JADBJO010004785.1, on the reverse strand, counting down.
ATAAACCCCAGTAACTATCAACCTTTAATTCTTGTTTTATCAATATAAAATAAGCAACCATTAAAATTAGTAAAATTAAAAAATTATATATATCTTCCTATCCCTTTAACCTTGCTATACTTTCAGTCCTTCCAGTCAACATCAAAACAATAAGACAATACTAGTCTCCAATCTGAATTCCACCATCAAATATATTTAGGAAAGTCTCAGCAGTCTCTCCCAGCAGTGCAGAACCCTTGGTATTCTACAACTTCCAACTTTAAAATAAAATATATTTAATATTAAAAATCAATTACATATTATCACATTACTAATTGTACACAACATGCCCTTCACAAAATATTCATTCGCACCAATACCAAACCACATACCAACTATTTAACAACTCTTACACTACAATAAAATGTCATATTTTAATTTAACCACAATTTTAAACAAAACCAAACCAACAAGAATTTCCTACACTTACCATACTATTCCGTGACAGGACCTTGCTCACATTCACAAGATAGTTATCACAGTACTACTACTGCAAAGCAAAATATCTGTGTCAAACACACTTTTGGCCAAAAGAATTTACTGTACTACTACAGTAAAGATCCAATGTTTAAATCTTTCAACAAATTAGAAATTATTGATTCCTTCGTTTCCAGTTCAGTTATTGACTGAACACAGGTCTTCAAATTACACATTTAACAAAAAAAAAAAAAATGAATATGACACAAAATTATACTTTCACAAAATCTCCTGTGTCAAACACACATCTTGTTCCTACTCTCGCTAGTAGTAAAAGTGTCGTCTGCAAGTCTGACAAACCTTCCTTCCCAGGACCATCCTAAATCATAGGGGGGGAAAAAAACGTTAACCACCACAATCAACTAATATTACTGAACCAACACAACTTACCACCTACTACACCCTTATGCAAATCTTACACATGGGACAGGCCATTTTATCAATTTTCACCTCGGCGAAACTTGCCGACAACAACTGGAAAATAAAAAATTGGACCTGGAAACGGACCTATCAAAATAAAAACTGGATCAGGACTTTGACCCTGACAACACCCCCTTGCTAAAGATGAAACTTACAGTTTCATTCACAACCGAGAATCAAACTGAATTGTTCAACTTTCCACAGGAAACGCTCGACTGAGATAGTCAGCTCCCACATTTTCCTTGCCAGGAATCACCTGCACTGTGTAGAAGTAAACTTTGTAACAACAAAGCCCACCTCATCAACCGACTGTTGGAGAGTTTTGCTTTCTGCAGGAAAGCCAGAGGTTGATGATCCGTTTGAAGAATGAAATGTTGTCCGTACAAGTAGGACTCAAACTTCCCAACAGCCCACACAACAGCCAAACATTCCAACTCCACAGTAGCATAATTCTGCTCAGCTTTGGACAGTTTCCGGCTAGCATAATGCACTGGACATAAAACCTCATCTCTTTCTTGTAGCAAAACTGCACCCAAACCAACATTTGAAGCATCAGTTCGTAGAACAAAAGGAGCATCCGGATTTGGTAGAAGTACTACCGGTTCACTGCACAAGTGTTGCTTCATTGTGCGGAATGCTTTCTCACAACTGTCACTCCACAGAATACGATTGGTTGATTTTTTCTTTGTCAGATCAGTCAAAAGGAGCTGCCAGAACAGAAAAATTTGGAACGAATCGGCGATAATAGCCCGCCAAACCAAAAAATGACCTGACTTCTTTCTTTGTTGTAGGAATTGGAGCACTACGGATCTTCTCAACTTTGTCCTCTGTTGGTTTCAAACACACCTTGACCAACCCTGTGACCCAAAAATTCCAATTCTTCAAATCCAATGAAACATTTGGAAGGACGAACAGACAGATTTGCCTCCAGCAACCTTTGAAAGACTGCCTGTAGAGCATCAAGATGTGATTCCCAGGTTTTAGTGGCGACGATGATGTCATCCATGAAATTTTGTACATCAGTTCTTTCCAATGGTTCAAGCAGCCGCCGCATCATTCTACTAAAAAACTGCAACAGCATTCTGCAACCCAAAAGGCATGACTTTCCACTGAAACTGACCCCGTGGTGTGCAAAATGCAGTTTTTGCTCTGTCCTCTGGTTTGATTGGAATCTGCCAATATCCCTTTGATAAATCCAGCTTGGACAGGTATTTGGCCTGGCTCAATTGACTGAACAGATACTCAGTATCTGGAAGTGGCTCAGTATCAAACTCGGTGACACTGTTCAATTTCCGGTAGTCAACACAGAAGCGAACCTTTCCATCCTTCTTTGACACCAAAACTATAGGAGAACTATAGGGAGAACAAGCCGGTTCAATCACACCAAGCTTTAACATTTCCTCAACTTCCTTGCGAACAACAGTCTGCTTTGAATGAGGCAGCGGGTACTGTTTCACCCTAATAGGAGTAGTTTCCAGGAGCTTCAACTCAAACTCACCCAAGTCAGTCTGCAAAGGAAGATCAGTCACGACCCTTTCAAAACACTCAGCTACCTGAGTCGCCTGATGCCTCTGTTTATCAGACAATGTCGGACCAAACTGGATGTCCGCCAAAGACTCCTCTTTCCTAGTGAACACATAGGAACCTTCCGGAAATCTTTCCCAAGTCCATCCTCTCCTCCTTCCTCCACAACAACTGCAACTTGAACAGCTGAAACCGCCTCCTGTTTCCCTCCATCTGGTCTCTCAACATACTGTTTCAGCAAATTTGCATGATACAGTTTTACCCTGCCTGCCACCCTGACCCTGTAGTCAGCTTCTCCAACTCTCTCCACCACTTCATATGGACCCTGCCAACAGACCTGAAGTTTGTTGTGTTTGGGGGACAACAACAAAAGAACTTTGCTTCCAGGTTTGAATGAACGAGGACTAGCTTTTCGGTCAAAATATTTGGCATATCGAGCGGTCGCCTTCTTCAAATTTTCCTGAGCCAGTTTGCAAGTTTCCTCAATGCGATTCCGCAAATCAACAACATATTGTGCAGTAGTTTTGACTTCATCAGCAGCTTCCTCATCAGTCCATGCCTGTCTCAAAACCATGAGTGGCCCTCTGACAGTACGACCGTACAGAAGTTCAAAAGGTGAAAATCCAAGACTTTCCTGAGGAGATTCACGGTAAGCGAAAAGAAGAGCAGGAAGAAACCGATCCCAAAGTTTTGGCTGCTCTTGACACAACTTCTTCAGCATTGTTTTGAGAGTACCATTAAACCTTTCGACCAACCCATTGCACTGTGCATGGTACGGAGTTGTCGTCAGACCTCTGATAGACAAAAGTCGATTTATCTGACTCATAACAGAGCTAGTGAATTGAGTCCCTCTGTCAGTCAACACTTCAGATGGTATGCCCACTCTTGTCCAGATTTCAAACAAAGCCTCGGCCACACGTTCAGCTTCAATACTCTTCAAAGGTACCGCTTCAGGGTAACGAGTAGCATAGTCCACAACTGTCAGTACATAGCGGTTCCCACTTTCAGATGCTGGAATTATAGGACCAACCAAATCAATAGCCACCCTACGAAAAGGAGTGTGTCAATCAATGGCATTTTGACCATAGGAACCTTCTTTGTTTTCCCTTTAGGAGTCATTTTCTGACACACATCACAAGAAAAGACAGTATCGTCTGACATCAGCACAAATTCCTGGCCAGAAAAACTGCTGCCAGCACCTTTCGAGAGTCTTTTTCGTTCCCAAGTGACCTCCCATCAATGATTCATGAGCAATCCTCATCAAGTCCCGACGGAAACACACAGGTACAACAACCTGTTTGTATGAACCATCTTTTCCAATATACTGTCGGTAGAGTATCCCCCGACTTTCTTCAAACACTACCTGCCCAGATTTTCCAGAGTTTCTAGGTTTTCCCTCCTTTGCCAGATCCCAAAACTTTTCCAAGGTTTTGTCATTCTGTTGAGCCTTCTTCAATTCATCCGGACTCACATTTCCTATCGCTTCAGCAGAAGGCTTCAAAGGAACAAATGGCTTTTTCTGTTTCGCTGCCTGAGCCCGAGTCAATACCGACACTGACTTCCCCGCTTTGTACACAGGTACAGACACTTCCTCTCCATCCCGACCAACTGCCTGTTTCCAATGAGTAAATCTACCACTGGGTTTTCCATCAGTACAGCCTTGGTAGTTCCTGTGAAAAATGGAGACTGAATATCTATCCACCAATAGGTAGTTCCTGACCACTACTGGAATCTGCCAACATGACTTTCAGTGTCTCTCCCGTCAACTGATTCTCAGCCACCAAATCTTTCTTCACCACAAAAAGTTCTGCCCCTGTATCTCTCAAAGCCTCAATTTCCTTTGACCCAACTTTAGCCGTACATCTTGGCACAAAAGGTTTTTCCGAACAAGCCTGACACAATTCATCAACATGACTAGAATCATGTGAACCCAGTCGCATGGTTGTAATGACTGCTTTTATCCCTGATTTTTCCTTTTCTTTTTCCAAAGAAAACAATCCACTTTTTATGTCCCCTTTTCTTGCAGTGATGACACATGATTTCCTTGCTGGGTTTTGAAAAACCCTGTTTTGGCCTACTGAACCCCTTGAACCAGAAGGTAGTCCCCCTTTACTAACTTCATTCCTTCCCCTGTGAGCTTCAGAGTATATCTCGGCCAAATCTGCAGCCTCTTGCACAGACTTCGGTTTTCTCTCCCGGATGAAAGTTGCCAAATCCGCTGACAAACTCTCCAAAAACTGTTCCATGAGCACTAAATCCAGAAGTTCATCAAAAGTAGCTCTACGTTCTGACAACTGTAGCCACCTTTCCACCCACAACTTCAGTTTTGCCACATAACGCTGGTAAGTCTCTCCTGGTTCTTTCCGAACTCTGCGGAATTTGTGACGATAAGTCTCCGCTGCTGAAATCTGGTAATGCCTTAACAGAGCAGTTTTCAGAACAGTATAACTGTGCACCTCATCCTCCGACAAACCAGTATAAACCTCTCTTGACTTGCCTTTCAACAAAGCGCCCAATCGCACTGCCCAAGTACTCGGCTTCCAATCCTGCAACTTTGCGAGACGTTCGAACTGACAAAGATAGCTATCAATATCATCACCATCTTCAAAAAAAAAATGGCATGTGTCAAGTTTGACCCTCTCAAAAACTCTGACTATCCCCATGACTAAATGAAGACGCCTGCATTTTCAGCTGCAGTTCTCGCTCTTTCAAAGCTATTTCAGCTTCAACCTCTTTCTGCCCTCAATAATCTGTTTTCACAGTCAGTAACAAACTGAGCAAGTTCTCTGCCAGTTAACCCCATCTGTTCACCCTCCATTCTAAACCTGCCATAGGACTTCCAAGAATAAACTGATGAGATCTATCCTCAGTAACAGCACCGTGACCACGGCCACGACCCACTGGAGTAACTCCAGGAGTAGGATAAGCTTCTGCCATCCCAACAACAAAATTTCCAACTCTAAAATAAATGCACAACAGAGAAGAAAAAAAAAATATATATATATATATCCTAACAACACTACAAAACCAAGTGTCTTCCCTGCAATACAAATTCCAACAAATCATCAACTAAAAACCACCACAATATACTTTCTGCTAACTAGCAGTAGGCAAAAATAACAGGAACCTCTTGGATCAATATCCCGGACGAGCCCCCATTTTTTTTGTCACAAACTCTCAACAGTAGTCTAGGGTATTTCAATAATAGAGTCTGTGCAAAATATTCTTCTTCAAGAATTTGGTTTACCTCTAACAGGTAACAGATTTAAAACATAGAACAGGACAATATTTAAACAAACAAAACATCTCACAATTAGGGTGACCACACAAACTTTAAATTTCACAATATTTATTTATCATTAATTTTTTTTAGCACCCCACCATAACCAAAAAATAAACAAAATACTAGCGACCCGGAGTCGCTCTCATCATAGCAACAATATTGTCTTAGAGTCCGAAGACTAAAGTTTTACTTAGCTAATTGTTCTGTAGCGATGCAGTAGTCTCCAGTTCTAGGATGTCTTGAACTCAGATGCAGAACCCATTGTTCACCAGCACACACACACAGTTCCTCCTCCAAGTAGCGTAACTTGAGAACCCTGACTGTAGCATAGCCGAGACCCACTTCAACGACACCCGCATGGCAGCATCATGAACAGCAACAGCAACAGCAACAGCAAATCTGGAAGCACAGGGGCTTCCCATATATATAGTTTCTATTAAACTTTTCTTTTATTTATGGACTAAGCCAATTGTCAGCTCAGTCAACAAAAAACATGGGAAAATACCCAAACCATAACCCATCAACAATCTAATAACCTATTATCCAACAAATCCACTACAAATATTTTGTACTACATTTTACACATAAATTTAAACATATTTCAATTAACTGTTCAACACAACATAAACCCAGTAACTATCAACCTTAATTCTTGTTTTATCAATATATAAAATAAGCAACCATTAAAATTAAAATTAGTTAGAAATTATCTATTATCTTCCTATCCCTTAACCTTGCTATACTTTCAGTCCTTCCAGTCAACATCAAAACAATAAGACAATACTAGTCTCCAATCTGAATTCCACCATCAAATATATTTAGGAAAGTCTCAGCAGTCTCTCCAGCAGTGCAGAACCCTTGGTATTCTACAACTTCCAACTTTAAAATAAAATATATTAACATTAAAAATCAATTACATATCATCACATTACTAATTGTACAACATGCCCTTCACAAAAAATATTCATTCGCACCAATACCAACCACATACCAACTATTTAACAACTCTTACACTACAATAAAATGTCATATTTTAATTTAACCACAATTTAAACAAAACCAAACCAACAAGAATTTCCTACACTTACCATACTATTCCGTGACAGGACCTTGCTCACATTCACAAGATAGTTATCACAGTACTACTACTGCTGCAAAGCAAAATATCTGTGTCAAACACACTTTGGCCAAAAGAATTTACTGTACTACTACAGTAAAGATCCAATGTTTAAATCTTTCAACAAATTAGAAATTATTGATTCCTTCGTTTCCAGTTCAGTTATTGACTGAACACAGGTCTTCAAATTACATACATTTAACAAAAAAAAAATGAATATGACACAAAATTATACTTTCACAAAATCTCCTGTGTCAAACACACATCTTGTTCCTACTCTCGCTAGTAGTAAAAGTGTCGTCTGCAAGTCTGACAAACCCTTCCTTCCAGGACCATCCTAAATCATAGGGGGAAAAAGCGTTAACCAATCAACTAATATTACTGAACCACACACAACTTACCACCTACTACACCCTTATGCAAATCTTACACATGGGACAGGCCATTTATCAATTTTCACCTCGGCGAAACTTGCCGACAACTGGAAAATAAAAAAATTGGACCTGGAAACGGACCGGCTAGAATCTGCCAGCTTTGTTAGAAATCTTTACGTCTATTCTATATCTTTTCAGATATGTAATAACTTCAGTTTACTAAGACGACCATGGCCTTCATCTGATTAGAGAAGCCCTCATCTGAATCTGCTTTGTTATAAACGTAAGGGTCAAACTTTAAAATGCGAGAAAAAAAGATCGTTTGTAGCCAAAGTAATACCTGGTGTCTAATTAGTTTAGTTCAAAGCGGAAGTTTTTAGAAGATACCCTCTCTTCTCCCTCTCACTTTTTCTCTGCCAGTGGTTAAAACAACACAGGCATTTTTGCTGAGTATTGTACACTTTACTGCATGTCTAAACTGTACTCCCAAAATGGATTTAGGGTCAAACGTCTCTTGTCATCCATTCTCTCTTCCAGAAGCCTTTCAATTATCTTGATTCAATAAAGCCTGCCTCAGTTAGTTGCCGTGCAATTTTTTAACGTTTTGGAGCATTGACACAGCTCCGTTCCTGAAGAGTATCACCACGGTGACGACATCTCCAGCATTAGCCGCCCCCACTGTATCTTGGTCATCCCAGGGGAAATCACTTCAACCCTACGTCGCCTGAAGGGAACGTCATCTCTTTTCAAATGTCAGAGTGGCGTCCCCCTGGGGGATGGTGAAGAATCAGACACAGGTGGCTTGTTTGTCTTCGTTAAGTGAAGAATGAGGCTAACAATGTAGTCATGGTGGGGAGGGGGAAGAAAAGGAGGTGTAGAAGGTGTTGGGTGGGAGAGATGTAGTGTTAGTATGGCCGCAGGATGGGTCAGTCGGTGAAAATCGTTGAAAATTATTTACCTTGAAATCAACTTAATACAACAAATAACTGGAATTCCTTCCACTCTACCATGAGAACACATTAGGTCGTCATGTTATCAAAGAACATTTATACTAAACACTTACATTTGTCATTGTGAGACGTGTATAGCCGAAGGATTGCCGTTCTTGCTTAGGCTTGTTAAAACAAAATCGTACGGCCATTAACATTTTTAAGAAACAATTAAAATGGTCACTTAAATATTGTGTTGAAACTGCTCATCAGCAAAGTTTCCAGGATCCTGAATACGTCATGATTGTTTTCAGTGTGGTGCTTTCTGTGTTATTATATATGCCTTGTTGCAGACCACACACATTTTCCCGTTATTCAATGCTGTATATAGAATGGTGCCCTGATGTCCATTGGCTACACTGTTGCCAGGAAAATAAGCATTTCAACATCAATAAGACTTGAAACACACACACACACACACACACACACACACACACACACACACACAAGTACACAAGCACGCACTCACGCACGCATGCACGCGCCCACGCACGTACGCACGCACGCGCACACGCGCGCGCGCGCGGCGCACACACACACACACACACACACACACACACACACTAAACTGGATCGCTCATTCACCCACAAAGTGACAGTGAGAGAGGGGGGGGAGAGGAGAGAGAGAGAGAGAGAGAGAGAGAGAGAGAGAGAGAGTGTGTGTGTGTGTGTGTGTGTGTGTGTGTGTGTGTGTGTGTGTGTGTGTGTGTGTGTGTGTGTGTGTGTGTGTGTGTGTGTGTGTGTGTGAGTGAGTAAGTGACAGAAAGACAGAGAAGGTGGTGAAGGAGTTAGCGGTAAAGGGGAAGGGCAGTGGCAAAGTATGCAGGGATGGGTAATAGAGATTACGTTATTATTGTGCATTTAGCCCTGAGGACGCAGGCAGCCAAAGGAGATCAACAGGTAAGACAGCAGCCAAATAAATAAGACAACATCAGACAGTGCAGACACACGCAATAAACTGAGAGAATGCAGACTCGCAAACAAGCCCATTAATTACACCGCCCTGTCGCTTTCATTGTGGACACGGCCACACCACTGATGCTGACCTCAGACAGGTAGGATTTAGGACAACAAGAAAACCAGGAAAGGATTAGACAACAACAAAACAGCACAGCACGTCAGGCCTCAACCCTGCCTGTGTTTATTGTGGACCGGAGTCTCTCCTAACAACGGCTGTTTTCCCGCCAAACAGACACATCTGAACATACCTGGTACACCTTTCGAACGAACAGATTTGTGATTTTACAAACACTTGGCCTTCATTGTTGCACCTACCAAACAGCCCGCCAGACTGAAATTCTTGTGTGTTCAAATTGCCCACAAAATAAACCGCAAATGAAGATAACTTTAGACATGGAACGCAATCCGTGTACGAGCTAATGCATACGCTGCACAAATGAAGACCCCCAAAACTTGGCTGGCCTGGTTTTCACTGCCGGCTCAATGTTTGCTCTGATATGCAATAATATATAGATATCAGCCTACAATTATTTAATGCTGACCCTTTCTCACTTTTAGATACCAGCCTATTGTCACGTTGAGATGATATCATACAATCAATTCCAGATACTGACCAACAACCACTTCAAGATGTTGACCTACCATCACTATTCACCTGAAACCATTGAAGCAGATCTATAGTCACCATCAGGTACTGACCATCAGGTACTGACCTACAGTCACTTCTACTTCTAGGCGCACTGACCTATAATCACTTCTACTAGCTCTCAGTACTGATCTATAATCACTTCTACTACTGTCAGCACTGATCTATAATCACTTCTACTACTGTCAGCACTGATCTATAATCACTTCTACTACTGTCAGCACTGATCTATAATCACTTGTACCAGCTCTCCGTACTGATCTGTAATAACTTCTACTAGCTCTCAGTACTGATCTATAATCACTTCTACTAGCTCTCAGTACTGATCTATAATCACTTCTACTAGCTCTCAGTACTGATCTATAATCACTTCTACTAGCTCTCAGTACTGATCTATAATCACTCCTACTAGCTCTCAGTACTGATCTAAAATCACCTCTACATACCGCCCTACAATCACTTCTGGATAGCAACTTACAATCACTTCTGGATGTTGACTTACAATCCGCTAGATGATGACCTACGTCTGTATGTCAAACTGCGAATAGCGAGGTTTAGATGTCAACCTATAATCACGTGTGCATATCCACAATCTGTCGTTTCTAATTACTGATCTACGTTAATTCTAGATTCTGACAAACAAGCACTTTTAAATATTTATCTACACAATCTCATCTGATGACTCATCCACAATCTTCCTAGATGCTGGCCTGAAATCACTTCTAGATAACAAGCTGCAATCTGTTTTCAAATGTTCATAACCCAGTGGATGACTGAGTCCAAAGCAGCGTTCAAAGCAGGTTCAAATCAGAATTACATGCACATGTGTTACATGATATTCTGTCCTTACCAAACTGCAAACAGCTATCAGGGAAATCCCATTCTTAATGTCGGCATGAAATCAATATATCCCTAAAATGGGGAAATGTACATTGATTTGTTTAATAATTGAGTCTGCCCTATTGAAATCCAGGCAACTTTTAACAAATATTTGAGTTCCTATTTTGTCTTGTAAACACATGAACTTCAATGCTCTTTAGACCCTATCTTCATCGTGAACAAGTGTAGATTACATAGGGAACAATAGGCCAGTCATGTAAGTAAAAGAGAAGAGAACTAGTGGGGAAAACGTTTACCTTTCACGAAAAAAGTGAACGATTTAAGAAAAAAAGCTTCCCTTGCTACTTTGGTCACGGCATGTAGCAGCAAACAGCCTTGAAAACAAGGTCAAGAGGGAGCTAGTGACCAAGGTCTGGTCATCTATAAATGATAAAAAGAGGTGAAAACTGAAGAAGGACGTCAAATAAATCACACGTATCACCTCTGTCATTGTACGAGGTAGAAGGAGAGGTCGAAGGGCGGTAGAGGTTATAATGCCGGAAGGCACAAAAATGCCAGAAAATAAAGACACGAAGGTAATTTTGACACCGCCCGTGGTAAAGAGACTCGTGCTGACTCGGTGACATGGGGTAATAAGACGGGCAGCAAAAAGCATACAAATCCGTGAGGTACGCAGAGATTCATCAAAGAGACAACG
>JADBJO010004785.1:15000-22500 GCA_016801955.1 Conus betulinus | reverse complement strand
AGCATCACACCGCACTGAACACACTGGCCCAACGTGAGGGGACAAGTGCCCCACACACCCTCTTCCCCTTGCCTACCTCGAGTCGCTGGGCAGAAAAATACGGCCACGATTAACGGCGCGACCGTCGCTGTGTTCGCACGAGGCCCATGCCGTCGACAGACGAGGTCTAGACAGAGTTTCCAAGCAGATTACCTCCGGAGCCCGGGGCGGAGGGAGACAAGATCTTAATCCAATGAAGTGCAAAGCAACAGACTGGAGGGAAGGAGGGCGTGGGGAATCAGACTAACAGCTGGAGTGGGGTAAAGAGTGTGTGCCCACTGCCTCGGTTGATAGTCTGACACTGAAAGGAATTCCGATGTATGTTTGTGTGTGTGTGTGTGTGTGTGTGTGCGTGTGTGTGTGTGTGTGTGTGTGTGTGTGTGTGTGTGTGTGTGTGTGTGTGTGTGTGTGTGTTAGATAGATAGATAGATAGATAGATAGATAGATAGATAGATAGATAGATAGACAATCAGATAGAGAGAGAGAGATGTAACAACCCGTTATGCATCTATTTATTTATCTATGCATAACGAGGGAAAGACAGAGAGAGAGAGAGGGGGGCAGACATGCAGATAGACAGAGACAGAGCAACAGAGTCGCAGAAACGAAGGAAATGAGAGACAGGCATACAGACAAGAAGATAGACAGAGACTGAGACAGACAGACAAATAGACAGAGAGCATATTGAAGTACATAACCGCAGTTCCCAAAGGACTGCTTCTTACTGTCCAAGAGTAGGCTAGCTACTCTCCCATAAACTTAACTGCTCTTGTAAAGAAGTAGGTGGAGAAAAATGCGTGTCTTTGCAAATGTCAGATATACTGCACGTAAAAGCAATCCAGACATATTACATAACATTTCCCCTACTGGCATTTTTTAGGCATCCTGATATATTTTAGAAGCACCAACACCCTTTTCACTCTCTCTCCATTGTCATTTCTATCCCTCTACCCCATTCCCCTGAAAATGGTTTGCCCTGTGATGAGTTCTCAGACAAAAAGAGCTATTTTGATCAATAATCAGGCTTCGTCTTGCTCCATTAAGAGAAAAACAAGTTGGATTTTCATTTTCTTTGCATTTTTCATTTAATTTGATTTTGAAAAAGCGAACTCCAACCAAAACATGATGTCTATTCAGTTTCATGGATATGGAATCGTTGAGAAGGATAAAGTGACAAATTGAAAATTGTTGTTTAGAATTGAATGCTTCAAGGGCCTTTTTCTTTTTCTAGATTATTTTCATTTTAGTGCAAAAAACTATACGTACACAGTTACAAATTAGAGAACGCCATGCATGCAGAAATACATGCAAGTGTAAACATTCATGCCTACATTACACTGCGTAACATAGGTATGCTAAATCAAGCCAAAACAACAACACCAACAAAACACACACCATGTGTAGCAAATCTGATGACCTCAACACCCTTGACCGATGCATACATGCAAAACCCAAAGAACAAAATGTCATTATCGTTTTAATACGAATAAGAAAAAAAAACAGACTGAATCCAGTACATGTTAGTGGCTACGATACAATCATCTGGCAAGCCACTGAACATGTGGATATGCTCTGTTTGCCTGGGTGTAATATTCTGCAGTCTTGATTCTCACAAGTACTTGGTCAAAAAATACACTTTCACATCGTTAGGATATGGTCATCTTTCCTCTGTAACTTAAAGCGTAGCAGGTAACATAATGATATCAACAACTTTCACTGACTTACACGTACGTGTATTGCTGGCAAATACTGATACTATGCCTGTTTCCATATTGTATACTTCTTAGTTTTGGATAAACCATATTTGGCAACATTCATATTTTCTAGCATAGTCCATACAGTTTGCACATAACATGCCCAGAATATGTGAAGTGTGATTTGTATTATCCTTCACCTAAAATAGACTTTTAAATCATTAGCCATCTTTATTTTTTGTTAGACCTGTAACTGAATCTATTATCATGAAAACTATCTTAATTTGTAACAACTATAACTTACCTCCCTTTGCTTTGTGTGTTTTATTTTAGGAAAATATAGGCACAAAACTCTCCAGCCTAAGTTGCCTGCGACTTTCATCTAAAACAACTGAAGTACATTTATAATGAATCAGAATATATTGTAAATAAATGCAGTTTGTTCTAAATAAATAAAACACGTGTGACAGCCGTAATCAAACTGCTGTGTTTCAGAGAGCCACCTTTCTGACAATTGTGATTCAGACTATGGCGACCCTCCAGAAGTATTAGCGCAAACAAACATCGACGGGTCTACCCACTTTTTTAATCGGACGAGGAGACTGTCTGGACTCCGTTTCCATCGTCTCTCCTGTTCCATTACCTTCACTACCACAAACAATGCCCCTACCGCCAGTCCAATTACATGGGGCACCATTCACAACACAGCAGCGTCAGCTGGTCAGGACACACGCCTTGACTTTCAGCGTGGCCAAGAGGAGCTTCACTGTGATAAGAGAGAGAGAGAGAGAGAGAGAGAGAGAGAGAGAGAGAGAGAGAGAGAGAGAGAGAGAGAGAGAGAGACAGACAGACAGACAGACAGACAGACAGACACACAGACAGCCACACAGACAGACACACACAGACAGACACACAGAGGTTTCTCTGTCTCTGTGTGCGAGTGATGGCAGGAGACGTGAGGAGAGGAGTAATTACAAACTGCATCCACAAATGTGAGAAAGTTATTAACAAACTTGCACACAAAACTACCAATACAAAAACAGGAAATCTATACTCTGAGAGCTACCTTTTTAATCAGCATTGATGGTTTTCCAATATCAACGCGTACAAAGATACCCTGTATTGTGAATGAAGGTAATATTGCAGGACCTTAAACGACTCAATCCCAAACTTCACAAAAAAAAGATTAAATCAATTGTTGGAAGCAATAGAGATTGGAGAGAGACACCATTCAAACTGACGTTTTATCATTACGTTGGTGTCTGTACACAGTGAATCCAGTTGTGTATACCCGCAGCGTATCATGACAGCTGTGACTGCAGCAATGTTGATGACACCGACACACTGAACCCAACGTAATGCCATTTATTACAATGTTTACACTATCACAGGGAGGACAACACGTCCTTCCTCAGGTAAACAACAATGTTTTAAAATACAAAAAAAAATGTAACTTTTCATGGCTAGAACTTAGTCAATATCTTTGTCCTACATGAATTTGGAACAAATCATGTCTGCAAAATAATCAACCTACCATTAGTATTGTGGAAAACAGACTATGCCATTAACGAGGAATAAGATTGAAATAACTAGATTTTTTTGAAACGGTAAGAGAGAAAGTAATCTGAAAAGACATGTACGACAAAATTACTGGAATTTATGGTCTAGAACCATAAGAAATAAGCGTACAACATTTTAAACATATCATCTCAACAGACTCGTAAAGGTGTTTGGACCTATAAGTAGGAAAGGGTAGACACATGAATTCGGCAAGACAATACATGTAACACAATGTTGACTATATGGTGTGGCAACGGATCAAATTCATGTTCTGGACAATAGCTCTAGGTACCAGCTGTTAAGCCTGAAAGTAATAACGCAGCTGTCTAAAAACATACCAGATCCAAATTTGTATCATCTTTGTCCAGATGGAAATCTTTGCCATTCGAGCTCCAAAGCGATGTTGTAAAACATATCTTTGATTGCATGAACGTGGGAAGACAGTTATGGCTAGACATATGAACCCAGAATTACACTGCATAAATGTGAAAAGACAGTTATGGCTAGACATATGAACCCAGAATTACATTGCATAAATGTGAAAATACACTTATGGCTAGACATATGAACCCAGAATTACATTGCATAAATGTGAAAAGACACTTATGGCTAGACATATGAACCCAGAGAATTACACTGCATAATGTGAAAAGATACTTATGGCTAGACACATGAACCCAGAAGTACAATGGTATGGTCACGCAGTAGGATCCAGTGGCTTTACTTAAAAAAAAAAAAAAAAAACATCCACTGAGTCGTTTAGGGAGAATGTCGGAGGGTGGAGGGGGTCGGGGGAGGGGGGGGGGGGGCAAGAAAAAAAAAAACTGTTACGCAGACAACATTACGAAATGGACAAAGAAACCCTTGCAGAGATTAGGGCCTTGACGTAAACTGATCCAGGTAGAGGAACGTGCTGGACAATTCTTTAATGCAGTGCCTAAATCACTCTTCATGGAGACACAGGAAGAAGAGTAGAGAGAAGAAGTAGAAGAAGAAGCGAATACAGTCTCTGAGAAATCATGTTGTAAACATTAACCATCATAGTTCTTTGAAATCATTTCCATGTTGTATCTATAAACCCTTGTAAGTTTTCATGACAATTAAAATCAGAGTGTGATTCTCAGTCACAATTATGACCGATGACAACATCAGCACAACACAAATTCAACACAGTACATCACTACACTTTGCCATACTACACGAATCGAACGTAGCCCAACACAACACAGAAACATTAGCACGTTGTGAGGAGACAAGGACCCACTCAACTCTGTGCCTCCTTCCTTCGTTCCAGCAACAGGGCAGAAAACACGGCCGTGATTAACAAAGCAACACTTGCTGGGTTCCGAAGAGGCCCGGGCCATCGACAGAGGAGGTCTAGACAGTGTTTCCAAGCAGATTACCCCCAGACTCCAAGAGTGAGGGAGACAAGATCTTAATCCAATGAAATGAAGAGCGACAGGCTGGAAGGATGAAAGACGTGGGAAATCAGTCTGACAGCTGGAGTATGGTATGGAGTGCTGTCTGTCTTGGCTGATAGTGACATGTACATGTATACAGATAAATAGATAGGTGTGTGTGTGTGTGTGTGTGTGTGTGTGTGTGTGTGTGTGTGTGTGTGTGTGTGTGTGTGTGTGTGTATGTGTGTGTGTGTGTGTGTGTGTGCTAAGTCATTAATGTCACGACAGAAGAATTGTTTCCCTGCAAATATCCGCCCTAACTAAATTCATCAACATAATAGATAGATAGATAGATAGATAGATAGATAGATAGATAGATAGATAGATAGATATATATATAGATAGATAGATAGATGTGTGCGTGTGTGTGTGTGCGTGTGTGTGTGTGTGTGTGTGTGTGTGTGTGTGTGTGTGTGTGTGTGTGTGTGTGTGTGTGTGTGTGTGTGTGTGTGTGTGTGTGTGTGTGTGTGTGCGTGTGTGGAAAGAGAGAGAGAGACAGAGACACAGAGAGAGAGAGAGAGAGAGAGAGAGAGAGAGAGAGAGACTATAATTCATTCATCTATCGCCTTCTCCATGTTAACAGAGACAGACAGACAGATATATAGACAGACAGACAAACAGACAGACAGACAACGAGCATACTGAAGTACCTAACACAGTTCACAAGGACATATGCATCTGAAACCAGTGTCCATTTTTGACGAAAGGCAGACAGGCCATCTGAAACCAGTGTCCATTTTGACAAAGGACAGACAGGCCATCTGAAACCAGTGTCCATTTTGACGAAGGACAGACAAGCCATCTCAATCCAGTGTCCATTTTGACGAAGGGCAGACAGGCCATCTGAAACCAGTGTCCATTTTGACAAAGGACAGACAGGCCATCTGAAACCAGTGTCCATTTTGACGAAGGACAGACAGGCCATCTCAATCCAGTGTCCATTTTGACGAAGGGCAGACAGGCCATCTGAAACCAGTGTTCATTTGGGCGAAGGGCAGACAGGCCATCTGAAACCAGTGTCCATTTTGACGAAGGGCAGACAGGCCATCTGAAACCAGTGTCCATTTTGACGAAGGGCAGACAGGCCATTCTTTAAGTAAACGTATGTCTCTTTACTGAAGAAATGTTCTGAAAGATTGCATGTCTTGGCAAACATGCTTTTTACTGCTTATCAAAGGCTTCATGCCATATTACATTAAAATGTTCCCTGCAGACGATTTCTCGAAGGCTTAATGACATCCTTTACAAGTCCATACCTTCTCCTCCATCCTCTGCTGCCCCTTCCCTCTCACTCCCTTATTTCCCTCAAAATTATTTGCCCCATGATGAGCTCACACACAAGAGAAGAGCAATTTTCTACACTACTCGACATTCGCCTTGCTCCATTAAGAAAAGAACAAATCACATTTTTGTGTCATTTTCATCCTTTTTTTTCTTTACAATCTTCCATAAAAACATAGCCTTTCAATTTAATGGGCTATGGAATAGCTGAAATGGAACAGAATGATAAGTTAGAAATAATGTCTGAATGTAAACGTTGGAAGTGTGTAGTATTTTTTTTAATCTAGAATGATTTTTTTTCAAATACACATAACGCGTTATCTGGCATTACCATGGAAACAACAGTCTCACGAACGAAAGAACGCGAACAGACATACAGAAATACGAGCAAGCATACATCTATATCTACATTACACAACACGTGTCAGTAAAACCAACCCAAAACAACAAAACTAACAAACATACGCCATGTCACAAACATCATGACCTGAACAGCCTTGTTTGCTGCACATGTGGAAAAATCCAAAGAACAAAATGTCACACGCAATATGGTGAAAATAACTGACAAAAAAAAAATCAATAAATTCAAGTGATTTACAATGCAGTCATGTGGCAAACAACCGAACATATGGGCGTGCTCTGTTTGCCAAGGACTGTATTCTTCTTCCTTCATTTTCACGCATACTTGAACAAAAAATTCATTTACACGTGGCTAGGATATGGCCATCTTGCCTCTGTACTTGTAGTACTGAGCAAGTAACATAATGAAATCTAAAACGTTTACTGATTCACGCATGAACGTGTTACTGAGAAATACTGATTCTATGTTTGCTTTTACATTGTGTGCATTATTCACTTTTGGATAAAACATATTTACAACAAAAAAATTTTTTTCGAGCATAGTCCAGACTTTTTGCACATCATATTCGCAGAATACGTGAAGTATGGACAAACCACATTCAAGACAATGAAACGAAGAACGAGCAATCCCTTGTATCCTCAAACTGGGCGCACAATGGATGTGGAATTGTTTGTCTTTTTCGTTCTGTGGAACAGTATCATTTCGTTTCAGTTTTTTTTTTTCATTTGTGCATTTCATTAAAAAGAAACAAAAATGTCTCCAGTCTAAGTTGCCAGATATCTCTTTTCATCAGGAAAAAAAACATTTGACATCTATTCATAAACATTTTACAAAAATGCAATTTGCTCTAAACCAATAAAGGTGTGTGACAGTATACGTCAGAAAAGGATCTGGGTCATTTTGTTACCATGTTCTGTTTTGGTATATTTCTACTTATCATCTGATTTTTTATTTGTAAAATTGGCAAGAAAAACACAAGCATACAAACCGACCAAGGATAAGGCCATGCAGGCTAATGTTGCTCACGTTTTCATGAGTTGCTCTACTTTTTATGGGCCTAAATGCCTCTTTTTGCAAAGGGAACATAAATAAAATCAAGCAAAGG
>JADBJO010004785.1:0-7500 GCA_016801955.1 Conus betulinus | reverse complement strand
CTCACCACGTTTCCTGATGAACTGCAACTTCAGAGAGGTCAGACTTAATCAGCAATGCTGCGTCGCACCACAGGCAGACAGAACAGACTCCTGGGGAATCGTCCCTCCACAGGATCGATCTTCAACAAGTGTCCAATGGTTTAGCTTTTTTGGCATTGACAGCAGCATCACGCTTGATTAAAGCTGTCTGGGCCATAGTTTCGGAATAACGTTGACAATGTAGCTTTTCGTGGATGAAACGTTATGGTCCAGTGCAGTACGTTTTATGCCAACGGCTGGAGTCCCCATTTGATGGGCAGCATGAGATCTGTGTTGTTTTTTTTTATGGTGTGCATGGCGAGAATCCATGGTCAAGCTTATTAGTTTTGAGTGTTTGATCAGCCTGTGGAAATGTAATCAAACAAAGTTTGATTAGAGATAACGTGTTCTTGTTATCTGAGACCACCCTTATAGAAATACTTCTCTCTCTCTCTCTCTCGCTCTCACTCTCTCTCTCCACTCTCCTCTCTCTCCTCTCTCTCCTCTCTCTCTCTCTCGCTCCTCTTAAAAATTGTTCTCTCGCGGTCTCCAGATGTTGTTAAATGTATCCGATATTGGTTAAAAATTGTTCAGATGCACACGTCGGTACAGATTACGCGCTCAGAGCGTATAGAATGTTTGTTAGAACAATAGGGGTAAGAAAAAACTGGCATGACCGAGGTTCTATAGTAGAATGACAACTGTCTGAACATGGTTTCAGCTTTGTATGGGTGTGAACCCAGGTGTGTGCGAGTGATATGATTCTGTTTTTATGTTTTCCATGTTGAGTCATTCCAGAAAGACTGATTGATTGTAGCTGGCAAAAATTGGGAATAATCATGTGCAAACCTGCGATAGATTTGAATTCCATAGAGCTGTGTAGAGCGCGTTCAGTCATTTACACTGTTTATCTGTATATGTATATCGATGAAGATGGACAACAACAACTAAAGCGTCATCATGACTAGATTAATCCAGATTCGGTGTGTCTGATATTGTTACTCATTATTTTTTGTTGTTCTAGACAATTAATGTCACAGAAATCTGATTTGTCCATGATGCCAAAATTCGAAAAGAAAGATGAAGTTAATTTTTGTACTGACGTGTCCAAGGTTAAGAGACCTCAGAGATGCAGTTCATACCACAAAATGAATTTCAGGGTCCTTGTCTCTTCAAATTGGTCTTGTTAATGTACATCCTATCTAATGAACATACTATTAAACAGTTTTCTAATTATATGTATAAAACATTCCACAAGTGAAGTGTTGATTATTAAACATATGTGAAGACTAGTGTCAATATGCCGACATGAATCACATATGTAGATCCCCATTGTAAGCACACTTTGGCCTATTATGAATAAATCATTTGTGAAGTCTCTTCTCTCTCTCATAATCTCTCTCTCTCATGTCATCTCTCTCTCTCTCTCTCAACTCTTTCTCTCTCTCGTTGACACACACACACACACCCACACACACACACTTACACACACACACAACACACACACACACCAACACACACCACAAGCGACTCGCGGCCTTTACACACAAGCACAAACACACCACACACACACACACCACACACACACACACAACACCCACACACCACCACGCACGCACGCAGCACGCACGCACACCCACGCACGCCACGCGCACACACACACACGCACACAACACACACACACACAGCACACCCACACACGACACACCACACACACACACACACACACACACACAACACACACACCACACACACACACACACACACACACACCACACACACTACTCACTCACGCCCTCTCTCTCCTCCTCGACCTCTCTTCTCGCGGCTCTCTCTCTCTCTCTCTCTCTATACACACACACACACACACACATACACTCTCTCTCTCTCTACTCTCTCTTTTCAAAATAATGGAAGATGCAGATGATGGTGGCTGTCTGGTTTCTTTCTTTTTCTTTCTTTCTTTTTCTTTTTTCTTTCTTTCTGCGTACGCAGGCTGATACTCAATATGTTGAAAATATGATCTGGCCAGAACCTGCCAGCTTTGTCATAAATCTTCACGTCTATTTCTTGTCAGTTATGTAGCTACTTCAGTTTTCCAAGACAACCATGGTCTTCATCTGATTAGAGGAGCCTCGCCTGAATCTGCTTTGTTATAAGCATAAGAGTCAAACTTTAAAATGCCAGCACTAAATCACAGGTAAACATAGTAATGCGTGCTGTCTAAATTTAGTTCAAAACATAAAGGTTCAGAAAGGATTCCCCTCCTCCCCCACGCACACTCTCTCCACCAGTGGTTAAAACAACACAGGTATTTTCGCTGAGTACTTAAGACTTTACTGCATGTCTAGACTGTACTCCCAAAATGGATTTACGGTCAAACGACTTTTGTCATCCTTTCTCATGTCCAGCAGTCTTTCGATTTTCTTGATCCAATAAAGCCTGCCTCAGTTAGTTGCCGTGCAATTTGTTATAACCTTTAAAGCATTGACACAGCTCCGTGCCTGAAGAGTGTCACCATGGTGACGACATCTCAGCATCAGCCGCCGCCAATGTATCTTGGTCATCCCAGGGGGGAAATCATTTCATCCCTGCGGCGCCCGAAGGGAACGTCATCTCTTTTCAAATGCCAAAAGGTAGTGTCCCCCTAGGGGGTGGTGAAGAATCAGCCACAGGTGGCTTGTTTGTCTTCGTTAAGCAAAGGCTGAGGCCAAGTGAGAGAGTGATGGTGGGGGGGAAGGGGAGGAGATGTAGAAGGTGTGGGGAAGGAGAGAGATACTGTTACCATGGCAGCAGGATGAGCCAGTGAAACCGTTGAAAAACTATCAACCTTGAAATACACCAAACACAAAAACATAACCTGAATTCCTTGTAGTGTGACATGAGATCAAATACGTTTGTCGTATTACCAAAGCATCTCATCACAAAACACATACATTTATCAACT
This sequence comes from Conus betulinus, assembly GCA_016801955.1. Classification (NCBI taxonomy): domain Eukaryota; kingdom Metazoa; phylum Mollusca; class Gastropoda; order Neogastropoda; family Conidae; genus Conus; species Conus betulinus. Next base: position 4,535 of record JADBJO010004785.1, on the reverse strand, counting down.
TGAGATGTATGTATCCTGTACTGGGTAATGGTTACCTGAGAAGATCTCACTATCATTCAAAAATCTTCAGAGAGACAATGAGAACGGTTTCTTACATATTGTATTGAGATGCTGATCAACAAAGATTCAAGAGAATATGAATATGTCATCATTTTGTCAATATATTTTGTTTGTTTTTTTAATCACGTATACCACGTATACCATGGCAAGAAACAACGACAGCTGTTTTCCCGTTCTCGTCACTTTACATAAAAGAGCTTACTGACGTTCACTCACTCTGAAGTTGCCTAGCAAAAAAAAACACTTCATTTTCACGAAAAACGTGTCTGGAGCAGTTTCGCGTATGTCATTCCATAATTTTGCTACAGCCTAAACTAGCCTGGGAAGGTCACAGGGTGCTCTCCCCTGGAAATGAAATTGGCTCTGTCTGGAGGTTACTTGTGCTTTCAACTGATTACTGCCCAAGATAATAGTGATACACGATTGTTATGGAACAGAGTCTGTCTGTATTTAGAAGTTGGTGGAACTGAGAGGTCTCCATCAAACTACACTCAGAAGGTGATTGGAACTCAGTTCCTACATGCAGCAGACCAGATAAATGACAACAAAAAGTAGTAACAAGATCGTAAGAATTCAATAGAGTGTTGCTCAAATTTCTTGACCATCACTGGAGATGTCTGTATCTCTCGCACCTTGGTGACGCCGGGGATTTTTTTATGAAAGTAATCATAGTGTACAGCCTGTCGTGAAGTCTCAGACCAGAAAGAAAAATTTGTGCAGCATCACCTTAAGAAAATTTTATGGGAAGAGAATTTCGTAGACAAGACTCAGCAGATGCCTGACCTCCACATAAACCCAAAATGCTCTTCAGATCTTGGACATTCCGTGAGAATCTGCCATAGTCACACCGGTCAGGTTTAGTCCACGGATGCACATGCAGAAGCACGCTTGAACATATACACCATTACACCCTACTCTTTATATCACCCACACTAATACTGAACTCTCCCTATTCCTGGGGGGAAAAAAAAAAGAATTCTTCACGCTAACCACCTACAACAAAGGAAATCTGAAATACAACAGGAAATAGTAAACAGTGAATAACAGACAAGCAGGGTAACTCTTGAGATGGAAATTAATTACAGGCCCATATCTCCAAACATATGCTGCTAACGACGACACCAAATTGCCTAGCAGAAAAATGACAACACAGAGTCTGTAATTATTTTTCATGGTGGGATCAAGAGTTACCCTATGTAACAGGTCGAGGAAAAATGTGGGGAGGAGAGTGCAGTAGATGTCGGGACGGCAGAGGGGAGGGGGTGGAGAGACTCAGGAGAGAGCGGGCGACTTGGATGAACAGCAAACGGATTACTACATCATTGGAACGGGTGGAAAGTGAGAAGAGGCCTGTGACATTTTTGTGGTAGTTGTCGAACATACAAGGCATGGCAGGGACTGAAAATACACACATTGCAAAGAAATTGAGATTGTATTAGCATTACTCTCTCTCTCTCTCTCTCTCTCTCTCTCACTCTCACTCACACACACACACACACACACACACACACACACACACACACACACACACACACACACACACACACACACTCGTATGCTTGCACTAACACTCACTCACTCACACACACACACACACACACACACACACACACACACACACACACACACACACACACACACACACACACACATACACAGACAGACAGACAGACAGACAGACAGAGAAAAAAGCGTAGAATGTTTGGCCATCTAAAGCAAAACAGCTATTGTAAATGTTTAAAAATCAGTGTACATGTTAACCTTTGAAAGAGCATTTTCTATCGTACTCCTCAATCTCTTAGGAAATGAATTTCCCTATCGACTTCTTGTAATGTAATTTAAGACAGGAAAACAAGGTGATTAGATATCTTCTTACTGCAAGGTGTTTTAATCGCTGTCGGTCTGCGCCTGTTTCTCCTGGTCTAAAAGATTTTGCAATCAAAACCAAATTGAATGCCATCATCAATATGGGAATTACGCAAAGGCCAAGGATCTTCTGTTAATACGTTTGTCCGAAAAAACGCTTTGTTCGCGCGTTAAAAGTGAATGTTTGTAATTCAAATCGAGGTAATTATTTTGGTGTCATTTTGGTTGTTAATACACAAAATAGTTTTCAGCTTGAAACATATTTTGAAATAAAAATAAAACAATTATTTCATTGATCTTCATATTGGAGTGCTGACTTTGTTCAAACGTATCAAATAAACTGGGTATACATTCTGAGAAAAAGTGTAGCTCTGATCGACAGTTCGCTATACCGACAAATACCTAAAACTGTTTTCTGCAAACCAAATGCTATTCATTTTTCTTAGGCCCTATTCATCTGCTTAAGCATCCTACCATCTGCTGGTTTCTTATTTGTAGCAGTTGTCCAGTTTTAATCAGTACTTAATGCGTTTTTTTTTTTTAATATATAAAATGTGATATGCAAGGGATGTCGTCCTTCTTCGCAGCATGCAATTTCAGAAGTATGACTCCATTGGAAGAATGAAAAAAGTTTGATATCATCAATATATTGTACCCTTTCCAATCTGTGCACTTTGTTATTCCTCGATCTTCAGTGCCATATGTATGGAACGGTTCAACAAACTACAAATCAAACCTGCAATGAAATACTACTACTATCAAGGCAAATCAGCTTTTTGTCTGAAGTATTAATATGCCAGATCTTATCTCATCCTACTGAAGGCTTAACTTTAGAGATAAACAACAGTGCTATGTATTGATAAGATCCCACGACTCTGACGTCAACATTTTCATAGAACCATATCTTTAAGACAGACAAATGACCTCCCATGCAAAACATATTATTTTTTTTTAAGATTGATCATAACCTCCTTTTTTTTCTTAAAAATCTTCTCATTGATTTTGCAGTCCAGAGTAGGTGTCCGACATAAGAATGACGCAGAAAGCCAATACTAATAAAATATTTCGACCACTTTTTGGATTATTTTGTTACATTGTTTTTCTTTTTCTCGCTCGCTAAGTACACTGTAAATGGATTAGAAAAGCGAGGAACACATCCTTGGGCTCGACAGAAAACTCTGTTTCACTGGATGAGAACACGAGAAAAAGTCAGTAGATGCACTGTTATCAGGCGCATATGCATGCCCTGAATCATTCGCACCCGTACGGGCTTTGCAAACTTTGCTATTCACTGCACTTTAACGTAAAACATTTCACAATATATTCAGGGAGAGAGAGAGGGAGGGGAGAAGGATGAAAGAGTGAGACAGAAAGAGTATTGATTTTACTATTCATGCCGGCTCCTGCATCTCGTGAAAAATAGCTTGAAGGTAAAAAAAAAGCAGAATGATGACTAAGAACACTGGTGTGTGTTTTTATCACACGCACTGGTGTGCGTTTGGAATACCACCTCCTGGCCTTCTTGAAATCCAGAGTCAGCTAATTGAAATGGAACTACATGAAAGCAGTACAAGCGGCAGCCAAATGAGCTTGAGATCGAATCACGATTACTTTCCCTTGACCGTTTGGTCAAGTGACCCTTTTCATCATTTTGTCATACAAGTGTGATGCCGAGAGCAATCTCCTCACATCGATGTGATCGATTATTCGACTGGTGTTTTGAGAACAATCGGACAACAAAACCAGGTGATCACTGGAGCAAACTCATAAGGTCGACGTGCTTTCTTCACAACCTATAGCTGTATTATCAATGCGCGGTATTGTCTTGTTGCACCTACGAAATGCTCACAAGGTCGTGTATTGATTACAATAAACAAAGTGATATGTAAACAGAATCCGTGCACAGATGATGTCTTTTTTTTTCATCTGCGGATTATCATAAATACAGAAATTACCAAAACGTTTCAAAATTCAATTTGAGGCTGCTCCAGTGGAGCGCGAAAAAGACGATGTTTCATGTTTCACTAAAGACAATGTTTCATGGGCAAAGCGAAACCAGTCTAAAAGTTTTCAGCTTTTCACAATCTCAATCATTACTCCGCTCCCTCCTCAGATTGTAGAACGCTATTCCATTTTGTTACTTCCAATCACTTAAATTATTTACGTTACCTCGTACGGACGATCAATATTCTGAGACTATGTTAGCAGCAAATTCAAGGGAATCTCAGAATCTATTGCCCTCTCAAAGTCACTTGTGAGGAGCATAGTTTATTTTCTGCGGCCAATGAGGTTTTTGAAAAAAGAAATCAAAAGAAAAAGCATCTTAACAATGAAGAATCACACTCTTTTGGTGTTAATGAAAGACCCTCCAGTGGATATGGGGTGCTGAATAAAATGAGTTGTTAGGGTTGGTTCCCATCTGTCATTGAATCCAGATACAGACAGATGACAGGTCGTGTCCAGAGAGAGAGAGAGAGAGCGAGAGAGAGAGACAGAGGGGGGTGACAGACAGACAGACAGACAGACAGAGTCTGAGAATTTATGTAGCTGTTGGACTATAAACGTGCATGACTTGTGTGACTTTCAGTTTTGTATCGTAGCCATAACAG
>JADBJO010004784.1:177500-182500 GCA_016801955.1 Conus betulinus | reverse complement strand
TGGGCGGTTCGCTAACATTTATTAAAGATTTGTTCAGATTTCCGCCTGCAGTCGTCTCACTTTGCAACTTGGTATCTATGTTTAAGTTCGCATGTAAATTCAGACAGTCTTGGTATTGCTTTAATAATTCTACTTTTTATAGACGAAAAACTTTGCCCATAGTAAAACAAGATAAAAAAAAATGGTCAGTTTTTGCTTTTTTTTTCGTCGGTTCCGAACAAGATCAGCTCGACATTCAGTGACAATCTGAAACAGTGTTCACATTTCTGTTTCAGATATCTTTGCAATTCCTTCCAGAATTCTTGTGTTATTGGACAATACCACAAACAGTGATGAATTGTGTCTCTTTCATTATTGCAAAAACTGCATTTATCGCTGTCTGTGAGACCCATTCCTTTTAGTATTATATTTGATACCTAAACTCTATGGCAGAGTTTCAGTTGAAACCATTTAAATTTTATTTCTTTGATTTTTCGGACATGTTTTAATACCGTTTCCCAGTCTATCGCGGTTTTGTAACTTTATTTCCCATTTCGCAAAAAAGACTCTATATTGAGTACATCTATTTTATCCAGAGCAAGTTGTAGTCAATTTTTGATCCTTTGACCACACTTGTTATAATTTTCAAAACTTTGCTTTTATCATTCTCTTACACTGTTTTCAAATGTTGTTTTTTTTTCTAGCGTATTCTGTTATAGCCTGGACACAGCCTAAATAATGGAGGTAATTCGCCTGAACTCCTAACTTTGTTGAAAAACTTTTGTAACTTAAAAAAGTGCCATTTTCATCCATCATATCTCCCACATGAATTACCTTTGTCTGACCATGAATTGAAATAAAAATGAGTTTTGTTAATTTTGAATTTATCGTTATAAAAGATAGGTTCTGCTGCAATCTCCTCAGTATTCTCTAAATCTGTTTGTATGTTCAAAGCGTCATAAGATTTAAATACATCCTTCCAAAACTGATTACACTTACTCTGTAAAGACTTCTTTGACCCAAAATAATTTAGATTGTTTACTTCTGGACAAAGTGTTAATAAAAGTGTCTTCCAATTTGAGCTTTCAGTAATTAATTTTCTAATCCATGACAATTTTTTTAGCTTGCATAAAGGCATGAATGTCTCTGGCAAACCTATACCTCAATTTTCAATATTATGAATTGCGTACTTTCGTTTAATTTTGTCAGTATTTTTTTTTTTTGTCCCATACAAATTCAAAACACATCTTTTGTGGATGTTTATGTCACTCTCAGGGGGGTTTGGGAGTAACATCCACAGGTATACAAGTTTAGACAAAATAAGAGATTTTAATACTGCAACGTTACCAAACAGAGTACACATACGTTTTGACCAAATTTTAAACAAGTTTTGCACTTCTGTAAATTATCTCACATTTTTATTTCTGTTAGTTTTGACAAATCATTTGTCAACAAAATTCCTAGAATTTTGAATTTTATGGGGTTCCACATCATATGCTTTTCAGCCAAATGTACAGTTTGTGAGCCTTTCTTTTGCCCTAGCCATACGTTGCAGTTTTTTTTTTCAAAATTTAATTTAAGACCTGAAATACTTTCAAATTCTTCTATTGAGTTGAACAGTTTTTCATATGACTATTTATCCCCTTCTAATGTAAATGATGTGTCGTCTGCAAACTGGCTTATTTTAAATTCTGTGTCAGATATTTTTATTCCCTTAATTTCGTCATCTTCTCTTATTTTGCTCGCTAGTAATTCAACATATAACACAAAGAGATATGGGGATATAGGGTCACCTTGGCGACATCCTCTCCAAATGGGAAAACTCCGAGATATCTTTCAGTTAACGATTACACGAGCTTTAATATTTTTGTAAAAAGTGCATATCCATTTACTGATATCCTTTCCAAAGCCACAGTAACTGATAATCTTTTCCAAATAGTCCCAATTTATGGAGTCAAAAGCCTCCTCAAAGTCGACTGAGACCAGTAACCCAGGTAGATTTTTGTTTTCTTAGTAATGCATCATGTCATACAATAGTCTTAAATTATCCCCAATATACCTCCCTGATATGAACCCTGTCTGATCTTCTTGAATTAGTTTAGGTGGGACTGTTTTTATTCTATTAGCTATGCATGTTGATCCTATAAGTAACATTTAAAAGTGAAATTGGTCTCCAGTTTTGTATATATTCCTTGAGTTTGTCTCCCTTGGGTAAACATATCATTATACTTTCTCTTTGAGTCACTGACATTTCTCCTTTAGAAAAGCCTTCATTTACAGAACGGATTACAAAATCTCCCAGATGTTTCCCCAAAAATCTGAAGAAATTAACTGTAATCCATCCGTGCCTGGACTTTTGTCATTTTGCATATTTTTTTCCATGCTTCTGTTACTTCTTCTTTTGTTATGATACCTTCTAAGTTATCAGATTCGATTTTGCTTGATTTCGGTGATGTTTTTGTAAACTTTCCTATATCTGTATCTCGCAATTTCTGTTCTTTATATAGTTCACGAAAAAGGATTTGGTCTCGTCTAACACATCGGTTGTTTCCGTCAGTACACGGCCGTCTGCTGTTGTTAGTTTTAACATCTGTTTGCTAATAAAATCTCTCTTTTCAAGATTACAAAAATATTTATTTATTTTCTCCCTTTGTAGTGCCCACCTAACCTTTGATCTTAAACATTATCCCTTCCATTTTTGTTTTTTCTGATCTCTGCTAGCTGAGCCTTCTTCTCCTTTAGAGTTATTCTTTCAGCTTGGTTTGGATGCGAATTGCTCTCAAGGGTTTGTATTTCTTGTTCTAAAGTTTGTTCAGTCTTTTTAAGGTCTTTGTTTTGTGTATGCTGTACAAAATTGTTTTAGCCCTGATTTCCATTAGTAACGTATCCAAGAATAGCTGATCTGATACTACAAATTGAATCTGATCGTTAGGTATTTGCTTTAAATTTCTCTCATATATGGAAGAGCTGCATACTGACACTTACTTAACTTCTTCTATTAGGTTATTTGTTGATTGAACATATGTGTAATCTTTTAACAGTGACGAGTTGAATTTCCAAAGATTTTAATTTTTTTCCTCAACTTTAAAGGTAACTTCCATTGTAATGAGTGAATGGACACTGCGGTAAACACAATGAATATCAGCGTTACTCACACTGATCTAATTAAAGTTTCTGAAACTAAGAAATAGTCAAGGCGGCTTTGTTGACGTGGATTTGGCCTTCGCAATGTATAGCTGAGAACCTCTGGGTTAAATTCTCGCCAACATCTATTAATTCTAATTCAGATATAATTTCAATCACTTCCTCCCTAGCTTTAACATTGTTAATATTTTTGTAATTATCATAATCTAAGACTGGATTGAGTACTAAATTCCAGTCACCAGCAATAACAATATTCGGCTACCCGCTTCCTCAATTTGATTTTTTATGTTCTGAAAAAACGCTGGGGTCATCCCTGTTTGGCCCATAAATATTAACTAATGCTATTTGTTTCCCAAACGTATTCATAACTAAAATAATATAATTTACTTTATTTCCACTTCATAGAAAGCTTATAGACTCTAAACATCAGTGAGAGAGAGAGAGAGAGAGAGAGAGAGGGGCGCAACTCGAAGTGCGACCTGTGGTGCCAAATGTCTCCCGATGTTTTAGCGTTTTTGTCAAGTTTTTCATGTTGTCCTCGTCTTAGAAGTGTGTAGAGAGTGAGGCAAGACTGTGTAGATACTGTTGATGCAGTTTGGTAAAAAAAATTGACTGACTGTCACGGGTGTTAAGAGGTGAACTTACCTGCTGGTGCGATCTTCATCGGGGCGGCCATCTTGGGCATGCTTGATTCGTTTGTTTACAGTTGTGATTTCTTGTTTGGTTGGAGAGAGACTTGTGTTGCCTTCTTCGCTGTGTACGGTATCTAGTATCTTAGTGTTAGTAGATGCTGTTCATACAGTGTGGTCGAAAAACTGACTGACTGATGCGAGTATTGAGAGGTGAACTTACCTGCTAGTGCGATCTTCATTGAGGCAGCCATTTTAAGTATGACTGATTCGTTTGTTTACAGTTGTGATTTCTTGTTTGGTTGGAGAGAGACCTGTGTTGCCTTCTTCGCTGTATGCGGTGTCTGTATTCCTTGACATTTAACTCGTTCACTGGGACTGTCTTTTCATGTATAGCTCTATGAGTGATTCAATTTCTTACAGTCGAGAATTCTTGCTTGGTCTTCGCGCAAGGTTCAAAGTAACAGATTGAGTACACATGATTTGTTCAGGAAGTTTCCATTTTTGCGTCCAAAAAGAAGAGGTAGACGGTCTGGGGTTGTTCTGAGAGCACGAAGACGAAAGCACAAAACCCTTGCCATCTATCATCTTTGGAAACGTGCAGTCATTGAGGAATAAACTGGATGAGTGTCTAGCAAGTGTGCAGTACCTCCACGCCTATAGAGATGCAAATCTTTTGTGTTTTTCCGAGTGCTGGCTTTCAGAAAAGGATGCGGAAATAGACTTCCCGGGCTACACAGTTGTTCGCCTTGACCGGACTGTGAAGGACACAGGGAAGACAAAAGGAGGAGGAGTCTGTACGTATGTCAGCAGGAAGTGGTGCACGAACATCACAGTAAAGGAGCAGTTCTGCTCTCAGTACCTAGAGCTGTTGACAGTCTCACTCAGACCCTTCTATCTCCAAAGAGAATTCAATCAGCTGTTTGTCAGCGTTGTGTACATCCATCCTAGGGCAGACGCAAAAGCTGCCAGTTCAGAGTTGGTGGAAGTGGTTCACAAAGTGGCATCACAGTCACCTGATGCTCCTTGTTTCCTCTTGGGGGACTTCAACCACTGCAAGCTGAAGCGTTCGCTCCCCCACTTTAAGCAGTACGTGACGTGCGCTACCCACCAGGGAACATCCTTGATGTCTTCTACGGCAACATTCCCAGAGCCTACAGGTCCAGACCACTCCCAGGCCTCGGCAGAAGTCCACACAACATGGTGCAACTGGTGCCCACCTACCGTCAACGTCTCAAACGAGAGAAG
>JADBJO010004784.1:170000-172500 GCA_016801955.1 Conus betulinus | reverse complement strand
ATATGAAAAATATGGAAAATCAGAAAATGTAGGGAAACATGGAAATAAACGGAGGGAAATATCAGAAAAAAAGGAGTAAAATATAGGAAAGGTAGGGAACTGTGGGTAAAAACAGGAAAATAAGGGGAAATGAAAAGTAGGGAAACACATTAAAAACTATGGAAAGGTACAAAAAAAGAAAAATGTAGGAAAATATATGAAAAAATATAGGGAAATGCAGGGGAATATAGACACAAACATGGAAAGGTATTAGAATTTGAAGTAAGGAAATATAAGAAGGATGAAATATATGTAGAGGAGGAAAAAAAAAAAAGAAAATACACATCACACGAAACAACAGAAGGGAAAGATAGAAGAGAAGAGAAAATCTTAAGGAAAAGTACACTTATAGAGGAACAGAACAGGGAAAAGCAGAACAGGAACAGCTGAAGAAAGAAGATGTAGAAAAGAAACAAGAAAGGCAGGGAGTGTGAGTAATGAATCAGACACCAGGGAAAAGTAAGGCTAAGAGCGGTGCTCCCTGAACACACCAAGTGATTTGGTCGCCCTTCCTTTGTGCCGCATTTCGCTGCAGTAAGTGCAGGTTTCCTTTGGTGCCCTCTGAACGACACCAGACATCTTACCATTTTTTTCTGCAGTCTTTTTGCTGTGTTGAACGCAGTTTTTTCTTTTGTGTGCCTTGGACACATTCAGTGATTTTGCTATTTTTTTTACTCCCAGTTCTTATAGAACAGGGAGTACTTTAGAATGGGAATGAAGAAATGCTGTGTGTGCATGTGTGTGTGTGTGTGTGTGTGTGTGTGTGTGTGTTTTTCATCCGTCCGTGGTCAAAATGTGTTCCACTCGCTCTAGACAAAACTACTGGGCCGATCTTTCTGAAATTTTGTAGGTATTTTCATTATGGGTCACAGATGATGCCCGATGTTTTAGTTTACCGTTGTATCCGTTACTAACGGCTGTAACGGCCTGTAACGGTTTTTTCTTCTTTATGGAATATCTCAGAAAGTACTTGGCCGATCTTTGTGAAAATTAGCAGGTATGTTTAACATTCAATGATGATCAGTGATTTAGCCTGCTATTTTTTAGTTACCCGTTATTTTAGCCGTTACTAACGGCTAATAACGGCCCATAACAGTTGTTCTTTTTTATGGAATGTCTCAGAAAGTACGTGGCCGATCTCTCTGAAAATTTGTAGGTACGTTCAGTATATGTCACGGATGATGCCCGACGTTTTAGATTACCGTTATTGCCATTACTAAGGGCTATAACGACCCATAACGGTTTTTTCCTCTTTGTGGAATATCTCAGAAAGTACGTGGCCGATTTTTCTGAAAATTTGTAGGTAGGTTCATTATGGGTCACGGATGATGCCCGTTGTTTAATTTACCATTATAGCTGTTACTAACGGCTATAACGGCCCAGAATGGTTTTTTCTTTTTTATGGAATATCTTAGAAAGTATGAGGCCAATATTTCTGAAAATTTGTAGGTATGTTTATTATGGGTCATGGATGATGCCTGATGTTTTAGTTTACCGTTATAACCGTTACTAATGGTCCATAATGTTTTTCTTTGTATGGAAAATCTCAGAAAGTACTTGGCCGATCTTTCTGAAAATTTGTAAGTATATTCATTTATAGGTCACAGATGATGGCCGATGTTTACCAGAATAGCCATTACTAACGGCTATACCTGCCCAAGACGGTTTTTCCTCTTTATGGAATATCTCACGCGTATTCAGGATAAACTGGAGTAGGGTTATATACGCTTTGCATCTTGTTTTTTTCTGCTGCGGTCGCTCAATTAAGTGCATTTTTTCTTCCGTCACCTGAACACCCCTTCAAATCTTACCATCTTGATTTCTGCGACATATTTACTGCATGAAGTGCAGGTTACCTTCTGTGTCTCCTGAACCCACCTAGTGATTTTACCATCCTTTTTTTTCTGCCGCACATGGATGCCATCAATGCCAGCTTTCCCCTGTGAACTTTAAGACTTCTCTGTGGAAGTTGACCACATTCCACGGAACACCACTTTTCTGTTTCTGTTTTCTTTCGGGATCCTGAACTTAACAATGAATGGATGAATGATTTTACCTGCATGTGTGACATTTGATGACTGCTTTTGCTCAGGTGTCTTGCTTCTTTGTCAGGATTACTGTCACGTCAAAACATTGTTACAAGGACTCACTTTGCTAAACATGTGAATAAAAGGGCCACAGAGTGGTATTACCATAACTACTTTTCTTTTAACCCAACACACACAAGAATCCCGACAGCCATGTTTTTTGTTCCTCAACGAAATCTTTAGTTCCATTTCCACTGTGTTTGGAATCAAACACATTCTGGGTCACGCTGTCAATCAATGCTCTGTCGCTCAAAGCGTTTGCTGAATCGGAGTTCATTTCTATTATGATCAAAGCTCAAATGGAAATTAGAATTTTTAACACGTGTTCCTGCTTTAGGCTTTTTTTCAGTTTCTGGCGTTGTGTCCCCGTATAG
>JADBJO010004784.1:162500-167500 GCA_016801955.1 Conus betulinus | reverse complement strand
CTGTGTGTTTGCCTGTGATTTTACTTCATCGCAGATCAGGTAAACCGTTTGTGTCCGATTTCACTGAGTATCAAAACAAAGGTTTCGTCTTTTGTCTCTGATCTTGATTTATGATGAAACAGATTGGTTGTTTATTTTTGATATCACCCCGTAACACAACGTGTCGATTAATTTCTACTTTTGATATTACCCTATAACACAACGTGTCGATCAGTTTCTCTTATTTCATTTAATTCAGCTCTTCGTCTTGGTTTCAGTGAGAGTCTAATAAACTCAAGAGTGTTCATGGACATACTATTTACACTGGCAGATGTAGTAAAACTTCCTTGGATTTCTGCGAAACTCCATTGCCAGATTTTGACTTGAATGTTTAGTTTTGTCAGAAATGTGCTTGAACCACTGATGAAAAGACACAACAAATTCATGTTTTCCTGACAATACTTGTTTACTGGTCTGGCACGTGATCAGATTCTTTGTTTCAACAGCATGTTGTAAATGTCGCTAAGATTTGTCTACTTGAGCTACGTTGTATTGTTTTCATCCATCACCTTCTTTCTGATGATGCCACCAACGTGCATGTCTGTCCTTTGGAACTATGTTGTCTTGACCAATGTAATGATTTTTTTTTTTTGAGACTGGCATCCCAAGCTGTCTCATCAGTAAATTAAGAAAATCCCAAATGATCCTGCCCGCTCCATCTGTCGCTCCTGTACATTTGATCATATTACCCCCCATTGTTGCCTTTTCTTCACTGGCCTCTCTGGTAGAAATCAGTCGAATCTTCCTGTCCTCAATATCTGACTGATCTGTGCGCCTGCATACCCCATCATGTGAACTCCATTCTTTTTTTTTCCGACACCTGTCCTTTCCTACTTCACACTGTCAGTCCTGAAACTTCTGGTGAGTATTGCTTTGCCTGTCAAGCGCCTCTCGTGTGGAATCACGGTTGACATCAATTTAGGTACTCTCTCCATTTGCCATCATTCAAATTGAGCTTGGAAACTTTTCGTCCTTTCTGTTTAATATACGAAATGTAGACATTAATTTTCGTCTTCTTTTATCATTCAAAATTATGACCATTGTTGATGGTGGTAGTAATTTAATTATTATTATCAATGAACAGGGTGAACCAGGATCGTCTTCTAGTTAGTTAGAGTTCATTTTGGTTTCCTTCACCTCTGATCTGAATGAAGATTGTAAGTAGGACAAGTGTGAAAGTTCAAACATGTCATTGTTTTACAATAGGATCTGCAGTCACATCTGTGTTCAATACTCGTCAGTTGTTTTCCTGTTCTAATATCATCTAAAGTGCATATTAATGTTATCATAATATCAACTCTGGTTTTCATATTCTCAATTGATTAACATCAATTGTTCCGTCCTAAAAAGGTTGACTCTTGAGTATTACCTATGGATTTAAAACAATGTGATCAATCTTGTTTCTGTTCAGAAATACTTTCATACCGAAGTTCTTCATTTCTTAAGGACTGGAATTGTTTTCCCTTGCTCTGACGTGCAGAACGTGACACATTTTTCCTCTCAAGAAAAATCCACATCGTATTTTGCTGTTCTGACCAAACTGGAGAAAAGCACGTTCTCTGTAATCGATCAATGTAGCAAAAGAACGAGATGACTTTCACACACACACACACACACAACAAAACACACACAAACACACACACACACACACACACACACACACACACACACACACACACACACACACACACACACACACACACACACACACACACACACACACACACACACACACACACACACACACACACACACACACAGATAGGTATGCAGGCATGCGCGAGCGCATACGTGCAAGCACGCCCAAACGCACATACTTAATTATCCACACACACACAGGGACGCATATATGGATCAGGTGCACGTGCACGCTCTAATGACAACAACATTCCACACAAAACTATTTGCCTAGCGTATCGCAACATCGACCCCTTCCCACCAGACCCATTTCCCCACCGGTCTGTTTTCAGCGAAAAAAATAGACAGCAGCAGGCTTCAAAGTGTCAGCAAACTCTATTCTGAGCCGACAGATGGTCACACCATGGGGTAGCGGTGTGGTGCGTTGATTTATCAATCATGGCTCTGGACACATTGTCACAGATACCGTCTGTGTGGGGAAGGAGGGAGGACCGTCTCCGCTGACTACGCATAGTATCACCAAGGTCTGTCACCGTCTGAGCTGACTACCTTGGGTACTATCGGAGTCTATGTCTGTCTACGTTTTCTACCCTTTGATTACTAACCGTGTCTACATCGTTTAAACTGACCAGCCCACGTACTGTCCCTTTACATGATCACCTGAGCTGTCTATCCTACGTAAAATTGCTTTCCATGATTGGTTAGGCTGACTACCCCACTTAGGACTGTTGTCCATGGATGTGTGTCTCTGTTGTGGTTTCAGTGCACATTTGCTCGAGTGTGTGTGTGTGTGTGTGTGTGTGTGTGTGTGTGTGTGTGTGTGTGTGTGTGTGTGTGTGTGTGTGTGTGTGTGTGTGTGTGTGTGTGTGTGTGTGTGTGTGTGTGTGTGTGTGTGTGTGTGTGTGTGTGTGTGTGTGTGTGTGTGTGTGTGTGTGTGTGTGTGTGTGTGTGTGTGTGTGTGTGTGTGTGTGAGACACAGAGAGAGAGAGAGAGAGAGAGAGAGAGAGAGAGAGAGTGTGTGTGTGTGTGTGTGTGTGTGTGTGTGTGTGTGTGTGTGTGTGTGTGTGTGTGTGTGTGTGTGTGTGCTTGCTTGCGTGTGAGCGTGCATGTCTCTGGAGAGGTGCAGTTCCGTTCCACAACACTGAGGACAACAGTAGTATTGTGAGCAAAGCTAAATACCAACAGACACACGCCACAATATATGCAAAATAATGCTTCTTCAATACACATTAGGAGTCAGACAAGTCCACTGTTTGTTTTCTTTTCTTCACATGCTACAAAGCACAGATAGCCACAGTGCCCCCCCCCCAAGTCTCCCCTGATCTCTGGCTTTCGCTTTGTGCTTCTTCAATCTCTGATCTTTGCACCATCTGGAGAGGACATAGTTGCCCAGAATTTCCTTTTCTACTTCGTATCATTCATACAATAAACGTTACTTGGACCTTGGTTTGTGTGTTTTATTTGTTTTCCACAATAATCAGACATAACTGCTAGTTAGTTCACGTATAATCATATGGATACCAAAACGCAGTACAAGCTCAACGTAAGCAAGAAGAAATGAAATAATGTGAGAACAGAGAGAGAGAGAGAGAGAGAGAGAGAGAGAGAGAGAGAGAGAGAGAGAGAGAAACGATGATGATGATGTTGATCATGTGTGTAGGGAAGAGAGAGGGGAGACAGACAGACAGACAGACAGACAGACACAGACACAGACACAGAGGCAGAGACAGAGACAGAGACAGGGATGATGATGATGATATGATGATGATGATGATGATGATGATGGTATGTGTTTGTGAGGAGAAGGAAAGAGTGAGGGGATAATCAGAGAGAGAGAGAGAGAGAGAGAGAGAGAGAGAGAGAGAGAGAGAGAGAGAGAGACAGACAGACAGACAGAGAAAGAGAAAAACAGAGACAGACAGACAGAAATTCAGTTTTTGCATCTCTGACTAAGGAAACTGATATTTAAGTCAGTCAGCTAGCACAGACTACTTTAGAAACCCCATTCTTCTCATCGTTATTGACACAGAGGGAGTTTCATAGACCCCGGGCTTAATATGAGAGTTTGACAGGAGAACAGTCGGATGTGTTCGTAAAAAGCCAGTCTCCCACCAGCACGAAAACTCAAAATGGCGACAGGAGCGGAAATGAGAACGCATTTCGGCTGGCGTCCCTGTCCGTCATTATGTCCCAATCTGTGAGTGCCGGTCAGTGTCCCTGTCCGTCATTATGTCCCAATCTGTGAGTGTCGGTCAGTGTCCCTGTCCGTCATTATGTCCTAATCTGTGAGTGTCGTCAGTGTCCCTGTCCGTCATTATGTCCTAATCTGTGAGTGTCGGTCAGTGTCCCTGTCCGTCATTATGTCCCAATCTGTGAGTGTCGGTCAGTGTCCCTGTCAGTCATTATGTCCTAATCTGTGAGTGTCGGTCAGTGTCCCTGTCAGTCATTATGTCCTGATCTGTGAGTGTCGGTCAGTGTCCCTGTCCGTCATTATGTCCTGATCTGTGAAAGTCGGTCAGTGTCCCTGTCAGTCATTATGTCCTAATCTGTGAGTGTCGGTCAGTGTCCCTGTCCGTCATTATGTCCTGATCTGTGAAAGTCGGTCAGTGTCCCTGTCAGTCATTATGTCCTGATCTGTGAGTGTCGGTCTGTGTCCCTGTCCGTCATTATGTCCTGATCTGTGAAAGTCGGTCAGTGTCCCTGTCAGTCATTATGTCCTAATCTGTGAGTGTCGGTCAGTGTCCCTGTCCGTCATTATGTCCTGATCTGTGAGTGTCGGTCAGTGTCCCTGTCTGTCATTATGTCCTAATCTGTGAAAGTCGGTCAGACTGACGTGGGGTAGGACAGGAAAGGAGGGGGGAGGAGGATTCCCCTTGTTCCCAACACATGGCGTTGGTCAGAATGACAAGGTGAAGGACGGAGAGTGAGGGCAGTGAGGGTGGGACTGTGAAGCTCCGACCAAATGAGACATTGGACAGCCAAGCAAACACGTGACCCACCAAAAGCAGGGGGTTGAGGTGGGGAGTGAAGAGTGCCAAGAGATGGACGATGACATACGTGATGATGTTGTAGAGCCAGTTGATGTTTGGTGCTGTTGTTCATCTGCAGACCCCAGCATACACACAGTCTGTGTTCACATTTGCTTTTCATAAACGTTGCCTCCAAAGGATGCAGACTCTCCGCCAAACTAATGCTAATTCCGGACTGGACATGTTGAGCCAGAAAATTTCCTTTAACTGGGACTTCTTTTTCGTCTGTATTCATTGAACAGTGTCAGGTAAACTAGACCTTCAACTTGTATCAAGGAAAATAAGTAAAAGAGC
>JADBJO010004784.1:145000-152500 GCA_016801955.1 Conus betulinus | reverse complement strand
TAGACAGACATACAAACGTTAGTGGCCGACCGAAATCGGATTGAATCCTGTCCTTTTAAGAAAGTAAACAAGCGACGTTCTCCAAGATGACACCCTATACCAAAGCAAAGTTGTTGGGCATTAAACACAGAAAAGAAAGGGAAGCAGGCAACAGGGAAAGGTATCAGGTGACCGATCCACCACTGAAACCGCCTCTCTCTTTCCACGGGTTCGCAGAGTGCCAACTCAAGGCACCTCTTCCGGAGCCCGTGGCCCCGAGGGGCGAACAGGGTCCTGTTTCATCCGTCACCAGAGTGACGGCCCTTGATTGCCTCTCGTGTTCCACGCTGGCCATCGTTGAAGCCCTGAGCCCGGCAGGCTGTGAAGCTGACACCCCCCTCCCCACAGACTGAAACAAACATGTTCCAACGAGTCCCGTTACCGAGGAGAACATAAAGAAAGGGGAGTTGAAAAAGCTACGTATGTGTCGCGCCTGGAGGACACGTCGCTTTTAGAGTCGATCTTTTAACGGCCAGCTGGTGGATGGGTCTGGTTGTAGGTTTGAAAAGCAGCAGACAGACATCCTGTGTCGTGTCCTGTTGACTCTGCTACATCATAAAGAAGACAGACTTCTGCTCCCATGGCGATACTGTTACACGCCTGCAGCTCCAAAACCAAGTCGTACTTGTTTGTCATTCACGATTTGCGTCTCCCTGCCTCTTTCAAATTGTTGATTATACTGTTGAGTTTGATTCTGTCAATCACCTCAGTTCTTCTTACACTTGAGTAGCATGCTGTGGCCTTTTGTATTTTGTGAAGGTGACATCCTACTTGCCAAAATAATTGCCAACGCTAGGAGGCCTGCTCTCTTCTGAAAGTTTCACATACGGAATCCCTCAGGGGTCTGTACACGACCCTACTTTTTATGTTTCAGTCTCTGAAC
This sequence comes from Conus betulinus, assembly GCA_016801955.1. Classification (NCBI taxonomy): domain Eukaryota; kingdom Metazoa; phylum Mollusca; class Gastropoda; order Neogastropoda; family Conidae; genus Conus; species Conus betulinus. Next base: position 151,578 of record JADBJO010004784.1, on the reverse strand, counting down.
TTCTTCGAAGCTTCCAAAGAGGGCATTTTTATGTGGAAGCGGGGGGGGTGCTTGGCACAGGGAGCGGACAAGGGACAGAGACTTTAAGTAAAGTAACTGAAGGAGAGGGCAAAATACAAATAAACACTCAAAACTTTAAGTGCGTCTGTTTGCTCGTCTTCTTAACTGTATGTCTGTCCGTCTATCTGTCTGTCTCTGTCTGTCTGTCTGTCTGTCTGCTGTCTGTCTGTCTGTCTCTCTCTCTTTTCTCTCTCTCTCACTCTCTCTCCCTCTCTCTCTCTGCTGAAAAGTTATCATTTAGTAGTAGAGTGGACGCATAATTGTCCGTGAACATAAATAATTTTGGACAAACGAGTCACACAAGACAACACACAACGCGTTTCGACCTCTTAGGTCTTCCTCAGGTGAAACAAAGACGAACAAAATAACGAAAATGCACTTAGCTTTGATCACTTCAGATTGCTTCTGAGTTCAGCGCAAGGTAGAAGGCGTTGAATGTTTGAATTCAGGCGGTGAATTCTTCTTTTTCGCTGAACTCAGAAGCAATCTGAAGTGATCAAAGCTAAGTGCATTTTCGTTATTTTGTTCGTCTTTGTTTCACCTGAGGAAGACCTAAGAGGTCGAAACGCGTTGTGTGTTGTCTTGTGATTGGTTCGATGTGGAATGTAAAAAGAAAAAGAGTGAAGTCAAACGTCTTCTTCAGAGTCATCGCAGAGCAAAGACCAATTTAGATAATCGTAGGAATGCTTATGTAAAGGCACGAAAGGAATACATTGAACTAAGGAGGAATAAAGAAAACGATCATAATGAGACCAAATTATTAAAATTAAAAGAATCCGTAAATGACCCGAAACTATTTTAGTCTACTATCAGATCTCTCAACAGGAAAAAAAGAATGATTTATAACGATATTTCTACTCAACAGTGGTACGATCACTTTTTCCATGTCTTTAACGATTTTGAAGTTGACACAGAAGATAATGAAGCTGATGAAATATTCGATCAGACTCAAGAACCCTTGTTTAAACGATAATATTTCAAAAGAAGAAGTCAAACAATGTCTCAAAAATCTAAAAGGTGGTAAAAGCGCTGGACCTGATAAGATTATAAACGAAATGCTTAAACAGGTAAACGAAACCTATCATTGACTATTTACACAAACTTTTTAAATCTGCTGTTCCAAAAGGGAATGTTTCCCACTGATTGGTCCAGATCTATCATTGTTCCTATCCATAAAAAAGGTGATGCAAACAACCCAGATAACTACAGGGGCATAGTTTTAATGGATGTTCTTGGAAAGTTATATACAAGTATATTACATATAAACGTCTCTCAGCATGGACAGAAAAGGAAAATAAGATAATAGAAGAACAGGGAGGCTTCAGAAGGGGTTATAACACAGTTGACAACATATTCATTCTATACACGATAGTAGAAAAGTTTTTTTATGAAAAACTCCAAGATCTATGTCGCATTTGTAGACTTTAGGAAGGCCTTTGATTCTATAAATAGAAATAAATTGTGGAATGTTTTGAGAAATTCTGGCATAAACGGCAAAATGTATGATGCTCTTAGAGGGATTTACGAAACAGTGCTTGCATGTGTCCGCGACAAACACTTATATTCTGAGTTTTTTACTTGTCCCAGAGGAGTGAAACAAGGATGTCTCCTCAGCCCTCAACTGTTTTCCTTCTTTATTAACGAATTAGCTTTAGAAGTATCAAGGATGGGTAAGCACGGGATACAGTTAGTTCCTGGGGATGTAGAAATTTTCTCTATTGCTTTTTGCTGATGACGTAATACTAATGTCTGATACAGTTATAGGACTGCAAAATCAGCTTAATGCTCTCAAACACGAAGCAGATAGACTAAGTTTAACTGTTAATCTCGACAAAAACAAATATAATTGTGTTCAGGAAGGGAGGTCATCTTTCAGTAAGGGAAAAAAATGGTGGTATGGGAATTCTGTAATTAAAATAATAACGAATACTTATAAGTATCTAGGACTACTATTTACTACAAAACTAAGTCTAAGTATGGGATAGGATAAGAACTGCAAGAAAAGTAAAAAAGGTGTCATTGAAATACTAAGATCACTTAGAAAACTAGACTCAATAGATTGTTCACTATTCTGGAAAATATTCGATTCACACATTGAGCCCGTACTCACTTATGCAGGAGAAGTTTGGGGCATTAACGAAAATAAGCAAATGGAGAAGGTTCATACTTATGCCATGAAACGTCTCTTAAATATACCTCTTCATTCCTCAAATAACATGTGCTATGGTGAAACAGGAAGATATCCACTATACATTCGCACTACAATTAAATGCATAAGATATTGGCTAAAACTCCTTCAACTTCCATTGTCAAGATTGAATAGACAGGCATATCAAATGTCCCTAGAACAATGCCAACTAGGTAAATGCAATTGGGCGTACAATATTAAATCTGTATTAAGTTCGTATAGTTTTGGTGTGGTTGGTTTTAATCAAGGAGTAGGTAATGTAAATCAGTTTATGTCTGAATTCAAAGATCGAGTATTGTTGTTTTTAAACAAAACTGGCATTCTCATTTAGAAGAAAATGACAAAATATAGATGGTATTTTTCTTTCAAAGATATCTTTCAACCTGAAAAATATGTTAATTCTTTAACTAACAAATGACAAAGATCTATATTTGCTCGCTTTAGATTGCGATCCCTGGGCTGTATGCTAACAAAGGCTGGTTCGAAACCGAACCACTTATACAAACTGCATGTCCCATGTGCTTAATTAATACAGAAGATGAAATACACTTCCTATTCGACTGCCCAGCATATAATGACATCAGAACTGACTGCAATTTATTCAAGCTACCATGTGCAAATTTACAAAACATACGTCAATTAATATCGTCTGATGATGAATATATAATTTGTTCCCTTGCTAACTATTTAGTTCGTGCTTTTAATTTCCGTCAAAAATCTATTACTGGTTGATTGCAAAACTTCTTCATGCTATATATATTTTTGGATATGAATGTGAAGGTACTCATGTGTATGTATGAGATGGTCGTTGTCGTGTTTATAATTTGTTTTTTTTATGAACAAATATTATTATTACTTTAGCTAATTCAACAATATTTGACATCTTTGCTGTCATTTTAGTAGTAGTATAATCATGTGCTTAATATTTCTATGCCCTCTTTCCCATGACTGTTGTTCGTTTTTGATTTGTACCCCCTTGACAGAAGGGCATTTGCCATTGTCAATAAAATGTGTCCATGTCCCGTGTCCGTCTCTCTCTCTCTCTCTCTCTCTCTCTCTCTCTCTGCTGAAAAGTATCATTTAGTAGAAGTGGACGCATAATTGTCCGTGAACATAAATAATTTTGGACAAACGAGTCACAAGACAACACACAACGCGTTTCGACCTCTTAGGTCTTCCTCAGGTGAAACAAAGACGAACAAAATAACGAAAATGCACTTAGCTTTGATCACTTCAGATTGCTTCTGAGTTCAGCGCAAGGAAGAAGGCGTTGGATGTTTGAATTCAGGCGTTGAATTCTTCCTTGCGCTGAACTCAGAAGCAATCTGAAGTGATCAAAGCTAAGTGCATTTTCGTTATTTTGTTCGTCTTGTTTTCACCTGAGGAAGACCTAAGAGGTCGAAACGCGTTGTTTGTTGTCTTGTGACTCGTTTGTCCACGTTTCTCTGGGCGGTTCATTGACATTTATTCAAGATTTGTTTAGATTTCCGCCTGCAGTCGTTTCACTTTGCAACTAGATAAATAATTTTGTCAAGTCCGAATTGACAAAATTCAGGTTTGGTGTTTGGGATATTGCTGTGAATTTTCAGAGATATAATGTCCAGACAGAGGTGGATTTATTGTGTCCATTGTCTAAATCTGGTGGGGAAGATGAACTTCATTTTGTATTGTTATGCCCTGTGCTGGCAGACCTATGTCACAAATGTATTCTGTTAAAGTATTATAGACGTCTAGAAATGAAAATGTTACAAGGAATCTTGCTTTGTGTCTATACAAGTCACTGAACAGGAGGAATGATTTGACGTAAGTGAATGAAGATGTTGTCGGTATTTCTATTTTAGCAATGAAATACCATGTTTCAAATATGCTGATTATTACTCACCAGCCCCCCCCCCCCCCCCCCCTCCCCCGCCACCCCCCTTCAAATGGGGCTGTGGCCTTTTCTTAAACAAATTATCGTTATCGTAATTGCTGTTGTTCTCTCTCTCTCTCTCTCTCTCTCTCTCTCTCTCTCTCTCTCTCTCTCTCTCTCTCTCTCTCTTCTGTGTGTGTGTGTGTGTGTGTGTGTGTGTGTGTGTGTGCGCGCGCGCGCGTGCGCGCGTGTGTGTTCTATTTGTTTGTCTGGAAGAGACTCTAGAATGCAAGATGAATTGTTCTCAAGCACACAGTGACCAAAATGATTCAAAATCAGAACCTTATTTTTTGGACAAGAGAGAGAGAGAGAGAGAGAGAGAGAGAGAGAGAGAGAGAGAGAGAGAGAGAGAGAGAGAGAGAGAGAGAGAGAGAGAGAGAGAGAGAGAGAGAGAGAGAGAGAGAGATTCGTGTGTGGGGTGATAACATCACGTTACACTGGCAATTGACAAAGAGCGATCAGCATCGAATAGTTGCTTCGCCTGTCAAAAGCATTGTTTTATAATGTGATGCTCAGGTAAAAAAAAGAAAAATAGGGCCACAGAATTAAACTTATTGGATCTTGTCGCCATGAGGAAAGGCCCCAGTGGAGACGCTGCCCTGCTGCCGAGTCACGTTGGCAGTGTACAGTGGTACGTGTTCTGGTCCACCATTCGGAAGACACAACGACCATGCCGCTACTGACCACAGTGATTGGTACGTTACGGATCCAGCGTGAGTGAATGAATGTCCCGCTTGACCACAGTTTTAGGCATCGCATATCACACCTGTGTAAAGCTTCAGCATTCCGACACGGATGTTTACTGTTTGGAACCACATTGTAGCGAACGGGGATTTCAAAGGCCGCGATTTTCATCCAAATCATTACTTTGAGGGGCCAAAAACAGTATCACGCACGACAACTTCATGTTCTCTGTCTGTCTGTCTGTCTGTCTGTCTGTCTCTCTCTCTCTCTCTCTCTCTCTCTCTCTCTCTCTCTCTCTCTCCCCCCCCCCACCAACTCTCTCTCTAGCACCCTCGACTCCCTCCCTCTCTCTCTCTTCCTCCTTTCCTCTCTCTCTCTCTCTCTCTCTCTCTCTCTCTCTCTCTCTCGCCCGCTCGCTCGCTCTCTCGTTCTTAATTGATCATTTATGACACAAGACAGTAAGGAGTGGAGGGGTGTGAAAGAGGAGCACCCCTATGCTGTTTCCCACCTTCCCTCCTTCCTGCTGCCCACATCCCCTGGGGTCAAGCCAAATGACAGCAGACAGTCCACACCGGTCAAGCAGAACAGCAGCAGCTTTTATGTTCATCGTTTTCGCCAGCCCCCATTTCCTACTTTGTCTCTGGGCGAGGGCGGTTTTTTTTTTTTTTTTTTGTTGGGGGGGGGGGGGGGGGGGGGGGGGGGGTGGAATTTGGAGCGTTAATCGTCCATTCACACATCTGACAAATCGGTGGAGCCAAGCCTGTCCACATTGTGTTAGGAATGTGGTGACTGGTTTTTTGGCATTGGAGTATGGGTGGGTGGTAGCGTCAAAAAACCTAAAAGATAAAAGTATTTCGTTTTTAGCTATCAATGGTTTCCTTTCGAGAGAAGAAAGAGCATTCATTACGTTTTCTGGGCACTAAAGGTTTCATGAAGAATATGGAAATGTGTAACTCAAGAGGAATAACTACTGCTTTAGCTGCCACAAAGGTACCTACAGTGAGCGAAAGGAACGAAACCACCAGTGACTGACCTTCAAAATCTAGTCAACCGTGGTGATTGAAACCAACGTGATGATCTCAATTCTGGCAGTCTGTCCTTTTTTTTTCCCGAGTGTTTTGTAACACACGCACGATACTTTACTGGACTTGCACATGAGTCATAACTGCCATATTCATAAGTTTATAGCTGTTATGTTCATGGTGGTTAACGTGATGTCACAAAACAGGCCGTAAATGGACATTTGAAGCAACCATTTGAAAAAAAAAAAAAAAAAAAAATGATGTTGTCATGAAACAAGTGTCTATTGCTGTTTCATGAAGAAAATGCTGCTTTCATGAAAAAGGTGCCGTTGTTAGGAAGAAATGCGGACTTTCGTACTTTGAAGCCAATGGTGTTTCATACTGGAAGTCTGATGGTCCAACGCAGGTCAGAAAAAAAAACAGGGGTTATCAGGTCGTATTAGGGAAAGTATCAAGCGTCTACTACAGGATATTTATAGTTGTGGATTTTTATAACTTGATAGCAAACACCCACGCATATGCTCTCTCTGTGTCTCTGTCCGTCTGTCAGTCTGTCTGTCTCTGTCTCTGTCTCTCTCTCTGTCTCTCTCTCTCACACACACACACACACACATTTGATACACACACACATACATACATACATACACACGCACGCGCGCGCGCGCGCGCGCGCGCACACACACACACACACACACACACACATTTGATACAC
>JADBJO010004784.1:117500-135000 GCA_016801955.1 Conus betulinus | reverse complement strand
CACACACACACACACACCCACCACACACAGACACACACACACACACACTAGAGAGGAGAGAGAGCAGAGAAGAGAGAGAGAGAGAGAGAGAATTTGTACACAAACACGTTTTTATAAAAGAGTCACACTAATAATTACGGCAATGACGCATTGCTCCTGCGAGACATCAAAGTGCCTGGTACTGTTACCTCCACACCCCGTCCTGCCCCCCCCCCCCCCTCCACCCCTCGCCCCCCCCCCCCCTCCCCGCCCCACTGTGGTTTGTAGTCCTCCCCCCACCCTCATCCCCGCAACCCTCTCTGAACGTCGATCGGCTTGACTGAGAGCATCAGTATGTCCGACAGGCCTAAAACGAGGAAGAGCTTCGCTGTGCCAAAAGAGGTCCTTCCATGGCTAGCTGGAACCGCTTTCAGACTGCCAGCCTCATAGGGCCCTGCCAGGCCAGACACCACACAGAGATCAACAGAGCGCTCTCTTCTCTCTCTCTCGCCCCCCCCCTCAACTCCCCCCTCTCCTCTTCTCCCTCTCCTCTCTCGTCCCTCATGGACTTTTTCCTCTCCTCTCCTTTTCCCCTCTCCCATTCATCCCTTTCTCTCTCTCTTCTCTCTAATCTCCTCCTCATTCTTTCTATCTCTTTCTCATTTTCTCTTTTCGTCTCTCTCCTCTCATCATTTTCTCTCACTACTTCTCTCTCTCTCACCTTCCATCATCTCAAAAAAAAAAAAAAACCTCTCTCTCCTCTCTCTCTCCTCCTCTCTCCTCCTATCTCTCTCTCTTCTCATCGAGAAAACAAACCTAGTCTTCAAAAACACAAACAACACAAAGAAACAAACAAAACCCCACCCATCGCTCGTGCTGTCTGTCTCTCACAACACTCTCTCTCACGCTCTCTCTCTCAGATTCTCTCTCTCTCTCTTCCACCCCCCCCCCCCCTCTCTCTCTCTCTCCTCTTTCTCACCGTGACAATCAAACTGTCTTGGAAAAAAAAAAACGATCTCTCTCTCTCTTCTTATTCTTTCTTTTCTCTCTCATCCTCCCTGCCCCCCCCCCCCCCCCCCCCCCCTCTCTTATAGTGAAAACAAACCTGTCTTGGCAAAGAGGCAAAATCTCTCTCTCTCTCCTCTCTCCTCTCTCTCTCACTCATCTCCTTCATCTCGTCTCCTCTCTCTCTCTCTCCTCCGTCTCCTCTCTCTCTATCTCCTCTTTATCGAGAACCAAACCTGTCCTTGGCAAAAAGAATACAATCTCTCTATCTCATTCTCTTTCCTCTCTCTCCGCCCTCCCCGCTCTCTCTTATAGTGAAACATACCCTGTCTTGGCAAGCGGGCAAAAATGTTCCTCTCTCGCCTCTCTCTCTTCGGTGCCTTCTTTCTCTCTCTCTTCTTCCCTCTTTTCGCTTCTCCATCTCCTCCCTCTCTTTGTTCTTTCTCTTCTCGCGGTGCCTCCTCTCCTCCTCCCTCCCCTCTCCCTCTCTCTCTCTCCCCCCCTCTCCTCCTCTCTCTCGTTTCTTTTCGCTCTCTCTCTCTTCTCTCTCCTCTCTCCCTCCGCTCCTTCTCCTCGGTCTCCCTCGTCGGCTCCCAGTTTCATTTACTCTCTCCTCTCTCTCTCGACCTCATCTCTCTCAATCTCTCCTCCTCCCACTCCCCCATGCACACCTCCCCTCCCCTCTCTCTCCTCTCCTCTCTCTCCCCCTCTACCTCTCTCCCAATCCTCCCAGTCTCTTCTTTTTCTCTCTCTCCATCCTCTCTCTCCCCACCCTCCCCTCTCACGCCCCCCCCCCTCTCCCCTCTCCCCTCCCCTCTCTCTCTCCCTCTCCCTCTCCCCTCTCTCTCTCGACCTCTCACTCGTCTTTCTCTGCCTCTGCCACCTCTCTCTCTCTCATCCCGCTCTCCCTCCTCTCCATCTTCTCTCTCTCCTCCTAACTCCCCTCTCCTCTTTCCTCCTCCTCCCCCCGCTCTCTCCTCCCTCTCCTCCTCTCTCTCCGCCTCCTCCTCCTTTCTCTCTGTCTCGACCTCCTCTCCGCTCTCTCCTCCCTCCTCCCCAAATCCTCCTCCCTCCCCTCTTCTCTACCTCCTCTCCCCTCCCTCCTCCTCTCCACTCCCTCTCTCCTCTGCGTGGCTCTCCGTCCGCTCTCCTCTCCCTCACCCTCCCTTCTCTCTCCTCCCTCTCTCCTTTTCGCTCTCTCCACCTCTCACGCCCCTTCCTCTCCTCCCCCTCTCTTCTCCTCCCTTCTCTCTCTCTCCTCTCTCCCCCGTCCTTCGCCTCCCTCTCTCCCCTCCACTCCCTCTTCTCTCCTTCCTCTCCCCCTCTCCCTCTCTTCTCCCCCCCCCCTCTCCTCTCTTCTCGCCCTTCTCTCTCGCCTCCTCTCTCCTCCTCCTCCCTCCTTCCCCTCTCCCTCCTCTCTCTCTCCTCTCTCCCCCTCCCTCTCTCTCCCCTCCTCCCTCCTCTCATCCCGCTCTCCTCCCTCTCTCTCCCTCGCCTCTCCTCCCTCTCTCTTCTCCTCTGCTCTCCTCACACTCTCTCCCCCTCTCTTCCTCTCTCCCCCATCTCATCTCTTCTCCTCTCTCTCTCTCTCTCTTCTCTTCTCCCCTCCCCCTCCTGGAAACCTATCCCATGGGAGAAAAAGAAACAGTCCTCTCTTTCTCCCTTCCCTCTCCTCACACCCACACCCACACACACACACACACACCCAACACACACACACACACACACGCCCGCACGCACACAGACACACACACACAGACACACACACACACACAGACACCAACAGCACACACACCAACACACACACACACACACCACCCACACACACACACAAGGATTGTGTCCTTGTTCCGAGACAGGTTTACTTTATGAGCGAGAGAGAGGAGGAGAGAGAGAGAGAGGAGGAGAGAGACGACGAGAGAGAGGAGAAGACCAAATTGTCAGGTAAAAAAGAAACACTACCTCACCCCCCTCTCTCCTCTCTCTCTGTCTCTGCCAACTATCTCTCCCACCACCCTATCTCATAGTAAAAATAATCTCTTTCTCCCTCTCTCCTCCTGTCTCTGTCTCGGTCCTCTGTCTCTCACCCCTCCTTCACTCCCTCTCGCTCCCTCCCTGTCGCGCCTCTCCCCTCCCCCCCCAACACCCCCCCTCTCTCTTCCGCAATCACTTCTTAATTAACCTATGCGTCGAGTGTTTGAAATAGAAGCGCCCCTCTCTCTCCCTTCCTCCACTCACTGTGTCGGTGTCCCCCTTTGGGTCAAGCTAAATTGGTTTGACAGTTCACTCTGGTCAAGCAGAACAAACGAAGCGCTTTTATGTCCAAGGCTTTTTTGCCAGACACATTTCCCTCCATCTCTCAGCAAGCCAGCTGTCTACTTCATCTGTTTATGACATGACACCTATACTGGTGTCATCTTGAAGGTACACTGAACTGGACTTCACTGATATTGCCAACCAACCAGAACGTGTATTGATCACCTTCAGAACTTCTAAATTATTATCGTTACACTATTTTCAATACTATCTTGAACTAGAACTAGAGAGAGAGAGGGGGGGGAGGGAGCGAGCGATACTGGGAGAGAGCGATACAGGGAGAGAATCAGGAACGTTTACTAACAGGGGGGGGGGGGGGGAAACCAGAACGTTTTATTTGATACCTTCAAATGTCAAAATTATTATCATTAAACCTATTTTCAATTATTATCATTAAACTAGAGTGAGAGGGGAAGGGAGAGAGAGACCGAGACGAGAGAGGGCGAGAGAGCGAGAGAGAGAGAGAGAGACGAGAGAAGAGAGAGAGAGAGAGAGAGAGAGAGAGAGAGAGGAGGGAGGGAGAAAGAAATTGTTTTCCCAAATCATCATCATCATCATCCTTATGATTATCATTATCATCAACAGTACTTATAGAGCGTCTATCCTCGGTTGGAGACCCAACGTAAAAGCACGTTTTTCAATCCAGCTCTCGTTTATATAAACGGGCTACCTACCCCGGGTAGAGCTGACTAAACAGCTGCTTGCTGGCACTGTATTCACTCGTTTCCCGATTATTCGGTCAATATCAGTCATTCCGTTTTTTTTCCTTCCATCTTCTGATTTTTCACGTAGCAAGCACACTATGAGTCACGTTGTCATCGACACCAACACCCAAACTGACCTCTCTTCGTAAGATGTAGACAGCATTCTACATGTGTGCAAGATTTCACACGTTTCCCACCCACACGGAGCCTCGGTGTTTTGTCTCATTCGGACTGTTTCGTGGACTAGAGTCAGACACAGCATCAACTCCGAGGGAAGCAATTCCTCTGTACCAAAAATGGCCTGGTGGAGATTCGAAACCACAATCCCAAGATCACCAGGATACGAGTCCGGTCCACTGCAAACTGAACTACCCTGGCTCCCATTAACTAAATTATCAAAGAAAAATTACGAATATGTAAGAAAGATTACACATGGAAAAACACACAACAACAGCAAAACACCGCCGCAATGGATAGCTTACATCCATCGTGAAAACGTTGCAGGGCTCATAACCTTGTCACCAGATTACAACTTAACTCAAATTGGCATGTTTAGAATATCAAGTGTGAAACGCCTCCCTAAAACAAAAGACAAGTTAAAAGGCATCAAAGGCAGAAAACGATGGACAGAGAGAGGAGAGATGAGAGAGGAGAGAGAGAGCGAGAGAGAGAGAGAGAGAGAGAGAGAGAGAGAGAGAGAGAGGAGAGACCACTTTTCCTTCATCAGTGAGAAGTCATTTAATAACCGGAAAGAAAACGGAATCTGCCCGCTTCAATTTGCAACGTTAGGGGATTAAAGGCCTTCTTTGCATGACATGTCGTTTTTCTGTTTTTGCTGTGACACCACTGTCTTCAACTCTCTTTATTCTGCGTTTTATTAAACTCTCTCTCTCTCTCTCTCTCTCTCTCCTCTCTCCTCTCTCTCTCTCTCAGATCTCTTACACACACAACACACACAAACACACACACACACCACACACACACACACACACACACACACACACACACACACACAACCACACACACGACCCAGATACCCATAGAGAAACCGAGATAGACGAGAGAGAGAGATGAAGAGTCAGACAGACACAGACAGACATACAGACAGACAGGGTGACAGACGACAGAGAAACAGGACAGACAGAGACTTCACACATACTTATAACAAACATTGTAATAATCACCACCAAACACTTCATTTCTATATGCATTTGTCTGCGCCTAAACTAAACAAGGAACACTCAATAAGCGCATGCAGTTATCATACGGGAGAGAGAGAGAAAGAGCGAGATAGTGAGAGACAGAGAGAGAAGATAGAGTATATCAACGATAGAGAGATAGATACTTCGAGAGAGATGAGAGAGGAGAGACGAGGGGGAGAGAGAGAGATAGAAAGAGAGAAGAAGAGAGAGAGAGAGAGACAGAGACCGAGAGAGGAGAGAGAAAGAAAGAGGGAGAGAGAGAAGAAAAAGAGACAAGACACACAAACCATTCAGATACAGACAGAGAGAGAGAGAGTAGGGGGGAGGAAGAGGAGAGACACACACACATCACACCACACACACACACACACACACAACACACACACACCACACACACACAAATGCATCATCGTCAAAACCCCATCATTTTCATTATTATGTGCAGCTATCAGCGCTTAAACCCGAACAAACGCCCTAAGCCTACTTTGCATACCGTAACCCGTAAGAGAGAGAGAGAGAGAGAGAGGAGAGAGAGTAGAGAGAGAGAGAGAGAGAGAGAGATGAGAGAGAAGAGAGAGAGGAGAGAGAGAGAGGAGAGATTACGACACAATTACACATAGGAACAGTATACAGGAAAAACATAAAAGATACACACAAAGAGAGAGAGAGAGAGAGAGAGAGAGAGAGAGTAGAGAGAGGAGAGAGAGAGAGAGAGAGAGACAGGACAGACAGACAAACAGACAGACAGACAGACAGAGACATTCAGACATACTTATAACACAATTGCACGTACGAAAAAGGAATACAGGAAGAAAATCATAAAGATTAGGCAACTTGACTTAACTTGAATTAACCCTTTGAGTTCTCTGAGCGGCGGCAATATTCCCCCCAGCGGAATCTGCTCTGGTCTGACGTCATCAGCTGGGCCCAGGTTATCGCGGCTGTCTTCATGGAATAATCCACACACAGCACAGAGTCCGTTGAAGTTGTTTCACCTTCCTTTCCTGTGGGTTGTATTCGAGTGTCCGTCTTGTGACGTTGGTAGAGAAGACTTTCGTACTGTGCGACCAATCCTCTTCTTCATCTATGTGTCTGTAGATTATTTGTCTGGTTCTCTCCCACAGAGTATTTTTTTTATGACCCCTGGCCATCTGATGTTGAGGATACACCTGAGGCAATTTATTATTGTTATTATTAGCAGTAGTAGTAGTAGTATTATCATGAACACTTAGTAGCTCCTATTCTCGGCTAGTGACCAAGCTGTGAGCGCTTTACACAATCCGCATTCTCGTTTACACAAACGGGCTGCCTACCTGGGTAGAGCCAACCGAAGAGCTGCCTGCTGGCGCTTCATTCAGTCGTTTCACGTGTTATCCAGTCAATATCGTTCTGTCAGTTTCCCAGCTTCCTTCATTCTTTCCACTTCTCACGCAGCGTGCATGCTATAGGTAACGTGTCGTCCATACCAACGGCCAAACTGACCTCTTCCGAAGGTTTGGTGATGGGATTTACGTGTGTGCAAGATGTTATGCGTGCGTTCACACACGGAACATCGGTTTGTAGTCTCATTCGAAGGACTGTTTGGGAAATGGAGTCAGAGCCAATGTTAACTCCGAAGGAAAAATCCCCCTGTTACGAAACGGCCCGGCGGAGATTCGAACCCGCAACCCCAGGATCACCAAGATTACGCGTCCGGTGCACTACCAACTGAGCTATTCCGGCCCCCAAATGCCAGATAAATGCCAGAAGATTGCAAGTGTTGGACTTTGTTGTTCTCGCAGACGTCACATTTGAGATGAAGATTCTGATGGTGGTACGGAGCGAAAGGGCAGTGGACGCTCAAAGGGTTCGCCGGGGGTTTCAGGCGTGCCTTGCCTTGTTGATGCGGCTACTGATGTCCTGGTCTGCTCCACCCTCTTTGCTGACCACATTGCCCAGGCAGACAAATTTCTCCACTGTTTTGATGCTCTCGTCTTTTAGCTGAAGGGGGTCTTGTTCGTTTTTTTTTTTTCTCCCGCACAGATATCACTTCATTTTCAGGCCTGTGTTCTTTGCTTCCTCAGCAAGGCAGGACAGTTTTGCTGGAGCCTCCTCTGTCTGTGAGAGAGGAGACTGACGTCATCATCGAAGTCTTCCTGCTGTTTGGTAGAGGTCCCCTGGTTGCCGTTGTTTTTAACCACCTGTTGTGTTCCTCATATCCAGTCTATTACCAAGACCTGGAGAGGATCAAATAGTTTTCCACTGTGTATATCTTAACAAGTGAAATTCCGGAAGGATGGTGATTATTTTGGTGGAGGGCCATTGCAGTGCCTAAGCTTACAGATCACTTGTCAGCACTGTTAACGCCTTCTCTAAGTACAAACACTGCGTACCATCGGATGATCGTTTGGAATGTCGCTATCTAGTCTGTGCATGTTCTTTCCTTTGTGTCGAACAATTGCGCATTCTTCTCGAAGTCGTTTATAAGGGCTTCCTTCAGTCTCTTAAGAGTTATTCTTGTCAGGATCGTGCTGGGGACCGGCAGAAAAAAAATATGTTGCAGGATGAAAGAACACCTTTCTTAGGTAGTTTTACTAGGTGCTCTTCGCTCCTTTTTTTCATTTTTGTGGCACTTCTTTTTTTCACACTTGTGAGAGGAGCACCCAGTTCATGTAATATTGGCTTAAAGTGCTTCAGGTGGCATGCTATCTGGGGCCTGCTGCTCTGCCTGTTTGAGGGATCTGATGGCTTTTGTGACTTCAGCCTTGGCTGGAGGGTCTGTATAGATATCTAAAGACTAGGGTGCTGGCAGTATGTCTGCAGGCTCGGGGGTCGGGGGGGGGGGGGGGGGGGGGGGGGGGGGGGGGGGGGGGGGATGGGGGGGCTGTTTAAGGTTTCCTCAGAGTGTTTGGCCCATCTTACTCTATGTTCAGTTTTATTGATGATGTTCTTGCCGTCTTTGTTTTCACAACATGTCTAGGATTGTTCTTCGCGCCAGATAGTGATCTACGTAACATCTTATACAGTCTTTTTCATATTTCTTTGTCCAGTGGCTGCTTCTGCTTTGTGAGTTTAAGGATAAAAATTAACCTATGCTTGTCTTTTTTCTGGCACTTCACTCTGCGATTGATTTCCCGGTACTGCGCTCATGAGTCGAATTTTTGTGTGTTTGTTCTTTTCCTTGGGTGTGGTTCATCTTGCCTTTCGGTCATTTTCTTTCAGTGATAATGGCCCAGGTGTCTGTTGTCAACCATTCCTTGTGCTCGGTTATTTTCCTTAACACATTTGAGCGTGTGGTAGTCCAGATCTTTTTCAGCTCCTGCCAGTCGTTTTCAAACTGTTTTCTCCTATCAGCCTAGAAAGCGCATCCAACTTGTACTTTAGCTCGCGCTGGGGACGTTTGAGATTTTTTTTTGGTCTTCGAACCCTGTACATCGTATCTGTGGGACGGTCTTCCAGACTTATCTCTATAAGCTCTCACCTTGAGTTTCAGAGCTGCAAGAACAAGATGGTGGTCTGAAAACAGCATCCGGACAACGTTTTACTCTGACATCAAGTCAGCTTCTTCTGCGTTCCTTCCAACGGTAATGTGGTCGTTCTGATTTTTCCGTTCTTCCACTTGGCGACGTCCCAGCTGTGTGATGTATCATCTTGCAGGGAAAGATGGTGCCCCCAGTCCCTAAGTCGTTACAGGCACAGAGAATTCTGTGACCAGTTCTCCGTTCTCGTTGTATGTGCAAGTGCCGTTTCTCCGCGTGCTGGCCTCTTAGTTTGCTCTGTCTGCACCTACGTTGGTGTGAAGACCTCCTATGAAGGTCTTCATGTCTCCTCTGATGATCTGTCCAAGCTGTCTGGGGTGTACTGAAACAAACTTTTCCTTTTCTCCTTCGTCCAATACATTTGAAGCTGGACGTGTGGACGATCTGGATCTCCATATCCAGAGTAGATGATGGTGTTTTCACTTGTAAGTCTTGTCGGGGGAAACGTCCTTCCACCCGATCTCGCTCAGTCCAGGGGCTTTGAGTTGTAGAGTTTCATTTCGCTACACACGTGTGCTGAATTTCCACTCTCTGATAGGATTCGGATGTTCCACGGACCAATCCTGATCGTGGTCTTAGTCATCTCAGAAGATTTGTCGGCTCACTGGCTTCAGGAAAGCTTTCTCAAGTGCACGTCACAGACTCCACTGATGAGGAATCCTCCGGGGCCAAGGTGACTTCTGGCGATGCTGCTGCCGTTTCTGTAACAATAATTTTTGTAAAGGACTGCTGAGTTGTTAGCCCAGTGTCACCCCCCCCCCCCTACCTGAAGGACAAGAGGCTGCCTTTCATGTGCTCTTTTACCCTTCGACCTGTCCAACTTGACTACGACAAGGTGGTGGTCAAAGCGGGATAGAAAGCTAAGGCAAGTTTACAATGCAGACACAAGACCAACAGACGCCAAAGTAGGTCAGGCACTCACACACACGCTGACGTCACATGGCCACCCCTTGTAATCTTCTCCTCTTCACCCCTCCTCTGCTGACGCCCTTCGTCCTACTCAACGCATTCAAACACATTGCACTCTCTGCACACACGCGCAGACGTGCATGCACACACACACAACACACATAGAAATAGACACACATGGAGAACACACACACACACACACACACACACACACACACACACACACACACACACACACACACGCACACACACACACACAGCACGCACGCACGCACACACACACACACACACACACACACACACACACACACACACACACACACACACACACACACGCACGCACGCACTCACGCACGCACGCACACGCACACACACACAGCGAGAGATTCACGATTCACGATATTTCATTGTCATTACCATTACGGTCTGATGACAAGGGGGGTAACAATAGGCTCAGAAAGAAAATATTGCTGGCATATGAAATCAATACTAAAAAATACAAAAAAAATAGCTCAACGAAACTTCAGTCAGTTATGACATGATAATCATTTAGCCACGTAAAACACACATATCACAAGCACTCACCCACCAGCCCCATCCAATATCACACACACACACACACACACACACACACACACACACACACACACACACACACACACACACACACACATACGCGCGCGCGCGCGCGCGCGCGCGCACACACACACACACACACACACACACACACACACACACACACACACACACACACACACACACACACACACACACGCCGACGCACACACACACACACACACACACACACACACACACACACACACACACACACACACACACACACACACACACACACACACACACACACATTCGCCCAATCACATGCATACACACATATGTACACGCGGATAAGCACGCACGCACACGCAGTCAAAAAATATATGAAATTCGATCATCCACTTTATCATAAGATACATGAACATTCATTTTTATCTTCATCATATTAATGGATTATGCATCATAGTGGGTTAATCTTTTCTTTTCGCAATTTCTGGGCCTCTGCTATAAATTTTGCAACTGATTTGATAATCATTTCGTCATTTGAAAGTAAAAATAGATGTAACATTATGAGTCTGAGCTAAATCCGTACAAAAAAAAAATCACATTTGTTCCGTAATGTTACATACCCTGTACAATGGAATAAGAAATGTTTTTCATCCTCAACATCATAACCACACATAGGGCATGAAGATTCTGAGGAAGCCCCAGGCAGATACCATCTTTTCTTTGTATTAAATCCGAGAGTTCTGAATCGAAATCGAGCAAAATTAATCCTATGCCATTTGTCTGTTATAATATATAGATAATTTTCAGCTTGAAAGACATTTTTAAAAATGAAGAAAACCAACTGTATTTTTCATTGTTCTCAATAGCCGAATGCCAGTTTTGTTTGTACAAACAAATCAGTCTGTCTTTAAACTCTGAAATAAATGTCTATCATTTCCAACTCCCTGTAACATCCATACAATACCAAAACCATTTACACATAATACTTTTTTTTACCTGATAGGCCCAATTCTCTTTACCAATATCGAGTTGAATTACCATCATGTCGTATGCTTGTTTGCACAATCGAGACTGAGGCAGTTTTACAATTTTTAGCCAGTATTTTATGCACTTGACAAAAGATCTTATGTACAACGGATATCGGCCGGTTTCTCCGTATAGCATAGTATTAGAAGCATGTAAAGGTAAATGAAGAAAACGTTTTATAGCATATGTATGCACTCTTTCCATTTTCTGATTAGAGTACAAACCCCATATTTCAGCAGCATAAGTAAGAATAGGTTCTATTTGGGCATCAAATAATTTCCAAAATAGATTACAGTCAATAGTATTTAGCTTTTTTAATGACTTCAAAATTTCAATTACACCCTTTCTACCTTTTCTGCTCTCCCTCTTCCCAAGCAAAATTCAAACTTGATGTTGTTGAAAATATCATTCCCAGGTATTTATAAGAATTGACAACTTTTATTTCTTCATTTCCATAGAAGCATTTTTCATGCACTGAAAGGTGTCCACCATTTCTAAATACAATAATATTAGTTTTATCTAAATTAACAGTTAATCCTAAACGATCTGTTTCTTCTTTTAGTGACTTTAAGCGAGAGAGAGAGAGAGAGAGAGAGAGAGAGAGAGAGAGAGAGAGAGAGAGAGAACTTACACACGCGTGCGCGCACACTCACGTGCACCGCCTCCCTCTCTCGCCCTCACCTCACCCCCCTCTCCCAACACAGAAACAAGACATGCAATCATGCATAGACACACACACACACACACACACACACACACACACACACACACACACACATACAGAGAGAGACAGAGAGACAGAGACAGAGACAGAGACACAGAGAGAGAGACAAGCTTGTATAGGAACATTAAGATTAAAAAGAAATGAATGTAGCGACAAAAGACGGTGCAGGAGGAGTGGAAGGCTGAACACACTTGTTTTCAAAACGCATTTTAAAAGGCTGGCGAAGAAGCGAATGTCTTCAACAACGCCAGGCAAAGACAGGAAGGAAGGACGTCAGAGAAGTGCCGGAGAGAGATGTGATATGGGAATGAGGTGAAGACAGGGAATCCTGTTGTTCGCTGAGGGCGCAGGTTTTTCCACAAAGAAATCAGAGGAAAGCCGAGGGAGATAGGAAGGAGGGGTGTTACATGGAAATGGGGAGTCAGACAATTTGTCGAAAACGGAATAAGTCACATGGAAACTGTTGTGTTCTGTGCAGTGCGAGTGAGGATGTTGGCATTGCACTGGGCAGTTTATGGCAAATGATAAGTATAGTGGCAGCGTTATCGGCTGCTTGAAAGATTTCTTTATGCACACTTTTCACCTTCTCTCTCTCTCTCTCTCTCTCTCTCTCTCTCTCTCTCTCTCTCTCTCTCTGTCTATCTGTCTGTCTGTCTGTCTGTCTCTGTCTCTGTCTAACACACACACACACACACACACACACACACACACACACACACACACACACACACACACACACACACACTCTCTCCTGTTGTGACAAGTGATGTCTTCTGTTAGGGTGCTGAGCCTAGCGGGACCTCAGTGTCCACTGTGTCCGCCACCCTCCACACCCTCCCCCCCCCCCCATTCCCCACCTAACAGCACCACTCGACATGAAACGTGAGCACCTGCACGAACCTGCAGTGGCGCCAGGCTATGTGTAAGTGGACTCTCCCCGCATGATATGCCCGCCCTGCCCCATCGGCAGGATGGATGGGAGTGGCGGACACAGTGGACATTGAGGTCCGTCCAGGCTCAGCACCCTAACAGAAAACATCAACTTGCCACAACAGGAGCGGCCTCTGCCCATAACATCTTAACCCCTCCTCCCCACACACAAAGGCTCCTCCTGCCTCCTCTGCTGATAACCCCCCTCCCCCCTCTTACCTTCACCCTCTCTCTCTCTTTTTCCTCTGCTTGAACCTATGGCAGTATATGACATTTAAAACAATAGTCTACGGCATCGAAAAAGATTAATTTCGACCAAACCCGAGAGAGAATTTTTTTTCACTATGGGAGGAGTCACAACAACCAATAATTAGCTCATTATTATTCTGTTAATTATCCCTGTCCAACAACAGTCAAGTTCAACTGTGTGATCAGTTGTCAAATTAATGTTAGTGATCTCAAACTCCTAATGAATATGATGCCATCTTTATTCGTTTTCAACCCTGCAAACCACGCTGTCTGAGCCACAGTGTTACACTGCGACAACCTGTCAACGAAGAGAGCAACAGAATCAGAACTACAGTCTGTTAAAAGAAGTCACCCTTCTCCACAACATGAACACCATCATCAAGGTCACAGCATGACGAAGAAGAAGCCTGTTCACAATCAGATCAACTTTGACAGTACAGAGCTACAGCCAGTTAAAGGATATACCCTCTCCACAATCTGACCCACAACGCCAGAGGTACAGTTTCTTCTACCAAAAGCCATTTGCAGTGACATGAAGAAGACAATCATCTTCTTCCATGGAAAGACAATTGCAGTTAAATGAATTATCTGGATGATTAACTTATTCCAACAAAGATCAGCAGGGAAATGAAACATTATGTCCATTATTCCCTCTTACCAGAATGACATACAAAGTGAGGTGAATTCTTCTTCTTCGAAGTTGGCTGTACTCCGAAGATCCGGCAGGTCCCCGTAGAGCTTGGCTCTCAGAGCCACTGGCTCCGACCATGTGTCCTGCCTGGCAGTAGCATGGAGGTGACAGTCCTGTAGTGTGTGTTCGGTGTCCATTTCAGCCTCTCTGTATGGGCGCATCAAAGACTCGCCAATCTTGGACTTTTTGTACATGTGGGCATTCAGTCTGTATGTCCAATCCTTAGTCTGAATAGTAGCACTTGATCTTCTCTGCTTAGGTGGTAGTAGCAGTCAGCCTGGTTTATGCTGGTTATCTTTTTCCAGTGGAAGGTTTTAAAGGCTTCGATGAGTGATCAAGGATAACATATAACACCAGGTCTGTTGCAAGTGTTCTGCAAGAAACTGCCGTTGTCCGCCTAAGTCTTAAACAAGATGGCTGCAGCACTTTATGACCTAGACCTTGTGGGCATTCGAGGAAGGATTGTGCTCTACTCCACGATGAACTGTTTAGAGGACGCATGGTACTCTACTGAGAGCCAGTCAGTATTGAACCGGTACAGTATTTCTTGTTCCACAGTGGAACAACTACATGCACACACCAGCCAACAGCTTATTGGTCTAGAATAAACATCAGAGTATATTCGTTAATTTCCTCTGGTACTGGTGTTCGTGTAAGGGTATGACGAGTACATCCTTCACGGCGAGATAGGGGGTGTCTTTCTTTGCTCTCCTTAGCTCTTATTGACATATATTCTGGGTGAACGAGTACTGCCAGCAGCATTACACTGGAGTTCTGTGACCACGGAAGGTAGGGGGTGTCTTTCTTTGATCTATTTAGCTCTTATTGACATATATTCTGGGTGAACGACTACTGCCAGCAGCATTACACTGGAGTTCTGTGACCATGGAAGCAAACGTCGCTACATGTTCATGGTGGCGCGGTCACATGAGACGCAAGACTATACAGGGGGCACCATGGAACCAGTTACCTCCCATTTCAGGACCTGAGTAGTCTTTCTCCTTTTCTTTTTCGCTCGGGCTACATTGACCCAGCTCATGGGCTGTGTGTCCTGATTCTGAGATCACAGGGGAGATAATTCTCCGAATTACCCACTCTATGACCAGCGATTTTCAGTGGGCCTGTGATCGACTGGATGGTGTCCTCAAGAGCCGATGTGACGGAGGGTGAAGGGGTGGTAGGCGCTGGACCAGCATAAGTCAGCCAAGCTGGACAGGACAATCACTGTAGCGGCCAATGAACGTTAACTGCAGGAACGGCCAATGAACGTGAACTGCGGGAACGGCCAATGAACGTTAACTGCAGGAACGGCCAATGAACGTTAACTGCGGGAACGGCCAATGAACGTTAACTGCAGGAACGGCCAATGAACGTGAACTGCAGGAACGGCCAATGAACGTTAACTGCAGGAACGGCCAATGAACGTGAACTGCAGGAACGGCCAATGAACGTTAACTGCAGGAACGGCCAATGAACGTGAACTGCAGAACGGCCAATGAACGTGAACTGCAGGAACGGTCGATGAGCGCTAACAGCAGTCCGAATTGTCTCACCGTGCTGATCCACACAGTGAACAGCAGTCTCCATTATCTGACATTGCCTGTCTGACAGTAGTTGACATCAGTCAAAATCATCTGACACTGCTGAGTTCACAGTGTTGACGTCAGTCACAATCATCTGACACTACTGAGTTCAGTGTGTTGACGTCAGTCGCAATCATCTGACACTGCTGAGTTCACAGTGTTGACATCAGTCACAATCATCTGACACTGCTGAATTCACAGTGTTGACATCAGTCGCAATCATCTGACACTGCTGAGTTCACAGTGTTGACATCAGTCACAATCATCTGACACTGCTGATTTCACAGTGTTGACATCAGTCACAATCATCTGACACTGCCGGAGAGTCACAGTGTTGACATCAGTCAAAATCATCTGACACTGCTGAGTTCAGTGTTGACATCAGTCACAGTCATCTGACACTGCTGAGTTCAGTGTTGACATCAGTCACAATCATCATCTGACACTGCTGAGTTCAGTGTTGACATCAGTTACAATAATCTGACACTAGTGAGTCAGTGTTGACATCAGTCACAATCATCTGACACTGCTGAGTTCAGTGTTAACATCAATCACAATTGTCTACTACTGGTGATCTAACAGTGTCAGCAGCGGTCATGATTATCTGCAGACTATCTCACAGTGTCAACAGCAGTCACAATTATCTACAGACTATCTCACAGTGTTAATAGCAGTCACAATATTCTACTACTGGTAATCACACAGTGTCAAACAGCAGTCACAATTATGTACTAGAGACTATCTCACAGTGTAACAGCAGACCCAATTATCTACTACTAATAATCTTACAGTGTCAACAGCAGTCACAATTATCTACTACAGACTATCTCACAGTATTAACAGTAGTCACAATTATCTGCTAGTGATGATCTCACAGTGTCAACAACAGTCACAATTATCTACTACAAACTATCTCACAGTGTTAACAGTAGTCACAATTACCTACTACTGGTGATATCACAGTGTCAACAGCAGTCACAATTATCTACTAGTGATGATCTTACAGTTTTTAACAGCAGTCACCATTATCTACAAACTGATAATCTCACAGTGTCAACAGCACTCACAATGATCTACCGCTGATTATCTCACATTGTCAAAAGCAGTCACAATTATCTACAACTGATAATCTCACAGTGTCAACAGCACTCACAATCATCTGCTGCTGATTATCTCACAGTGTCAACAGCAGTCGCAATCATCTACAACTGATAATCTCACAGTGTCAACAGCACTCACAATCATCTACTGCTGATTATCTCACAGTGTTTACAGCAGTCACAATTAGATACTACTGATTTCTTACAGCGTTAGCAGAAGTCACAATTATCTATTAGTGATGATCTCGCAGTGTCAACAGCAGTCACAATTATCTACTAGTGATACTATCACAGTGTCAACAGCAGTCACAATTATCTTCTACGGATAATCCCACAGTGTCAACAGCAGTAACAATTATCTCTTAGTGATGATCTCACAGTGTCAACAGCAGTCACAATTATCTACCACTGATGATCTCACCGTGTCAACAGCAGTCACAACTATCTATTTTCTGATTATCTTACAGTGTCAACAGTAGCCAGAATGATCAACTTCTGATAATATCACAGTGTCAACAGCAGTCATAATTATCTACTACTGATGATCTCACGATGTCAACAACAGTCACAATTATCTACAACTGATAGTCTCACAGTGTCAACAGCAGCTACAATTTATCTACTACATACTACTACTACTACTAATGATAATGTTAATTTATATAGCGCCTATTCTCTAAAAAATTTAGGGCTCTAAGCGCTTTTACACAACAACACACACACACACACACACACACACACACACACACACACACACACACACACGCACGCACACGCACGCACGCACACACACACACACACACACACACACACACACACACACACACACACACACACACATACTCGCACCCGCGCAAGACCGCGCGCGTACACGTGCTCACGCATGACCACACACCCACGCTCTCAGACACCCGCACGCACGCACGCACGCACGCACTCACACACATCAACTCAGCCTGCATGTACAAGCAACACAACCACCAGGCACTCACGCGTG
>JADBJO010004784.1:102500-110000 GCA_016801955.1 Conus betulinus | reverse complement strand
TTAGACAGGGTACGAGAACAGCAGCAACAACACCGTCGCTACAATGCATGTCAATCAACAATCTTGTCGCCAAGCATCTTTTGGAGTTTCTATGTTCCTTGTTTTAATCATATCAGGCTTAAATGCTCCGCGGCACTGCCTTTAAACATCCTTCTCGCCAAAAGCTAGGGATCGTCTATTGACGCTAAAAAGGCTCGTGCAGTAGCATGGCACTTGTGAGCCGCACACAAAGTGGATACAGAGTAAATCACGGAGTATGACAGGGGAAAGGTGATTCTGTGAGGATCATCGTGAGACCGAAATGAATATCATGGCGGTAGGACTGATGTCAACACTGTTCAACATTTTCATTTCATTTTCACTTTTTCGTAACTTTCCAACATCAAGAACAGAGAAAAAACTCGCATTTTGAATTTTGATTATGAGACTGCGTTCGAGCTTTCAAGCGTTTTGTGTGTATGTGATTTTTTTTTCTCAAATTTTGGCTTAAATTTAAAAGGTTCTGTTTCTAAAATAAAAGTAAAGCAGAGAAAATAACAGACGTTCTTATCTTCTTTTGAGTGGTATATAAAAAAAAAAATGATCTGTTTTTCCGTTCTGTTTTCTTGGTTGCCGCATATTGCAGTGCGACGTGAACATTTGTGATCCCACCAATGCATTAGGCTTCAAAGGAAATCAGGGTTGTGGGCAATTGTGCGATCAGAGATGGAGGAGGGGGGGGGGGGGGGGGGGGGGGGGGGGGGGGGGCAGGGGGGGGGAGAGACAAGGGGATTACGAGGGGATTAGATCGATGATGTTTGTAGGAAGGAGGTGTGATAATGTGTTTGAAGGCCGCGCGTGAGCAGGTCTAATGTAATGCATAATTATCATGGTGTTACGAGGGGGAAATAAGGGGAGGGGAGGGGGGCGGGGCTGGGGTGGGGGGTTGGGGGGTGGGGGTGGGGCTGGACTGAAGCGTGGGAAGAACATTCTGGCGAAACTTCGTTTGCCCAGTTCTGTTTGGTCTCATGTGAGCTACAGTTTGATGTGTGTGTGTGTGTGTGTGTGTGTGTGTGTGTGTGTGTGTGTGTGTGTGTGTGTGTGTGTGTGTGTGTGCAACACACACATTACAGGCACACACACACACACACACACACACACACACACACACACACACACACACACACACACACACACACACAACACAGACGCACACACACGCACACACACAACACACACACACACACACACACACACACACACACACAGCACACACACAGACACGCACACACAGAAACACAGACACACACACACACACACAGACACACACACACACACACACATACATTTTTCTTTATATACAGGATTACTGGTAAAAGATTGTGTTTAACAAGATACAGCGCTTGTTCCTCTGGTATTGTTGAAGACTGTACAGTGTCAACAACAACAACAACAACAACAACAACAACATCAACGAAAATAAGGTAACCTAAGTTCCCCAAACCACCCCAGCCCTCAGACCCCACCCAGAGGGTCAGTGTGGAGAGGGCACACCTCCACTGCGTCAAACAGATTCTTTTTTCTTGTTCTTTTTCCTCCACCACCCCCGCCTTTATTTTTTTCATCTTTTGTTTTTTGTTTCTCTTTTTTTTTTTTTTTTCCCCTTTTCTTTTTTTTTTTTTTTTTTTTTGTTTTGTAAAAGCGGTCTTTTATTTTGTTTCATCCCCCCCCCCCCTCCCCCCCTCTCTCTCTCTTACGTACCTATTTGTTTTAATTTCTAAATGGACATTTGTCTTATTTT
Organism: Conus betulinus; assembly: GCA_016801955.1. Classification (NCBI taxonomy): domain Eukaryota; kingdom Metazoa; phylum Mollusca; class Gastropoda; order Neogastropoda; family Conidae; genus Conus; species Conus betulinus. Next base: position 108,220 of record JADBJO010004784.1, on the reverse strand, counting down.
ATGATATAAAAGAGTGAGTTTCTGCTTGATTGATGTATGGTGTACCGACTCATTCATTCCGTTTGACTGTTATATTCCTGTCTCCGTGCCTCGTTCGCTCGCTCTCGTGTAATGGTGTATGTGTTCTCTGTAGACATGTACATCAGGAATAGGCTTTACATTTTGGAAGGTGATACCAAAAAAGCCGGGGTTTCTGTGTGACCTAGTGTACGGTGCACTGATTCATTCATACCATGTAAGGTGTAGGTATGTGACTGCATGACCGTGTACACAAAGTATGAGTGTGGATCGACAATACATGTAAAACAAAAAATGCTAAACTGAGGTAACAATGACTAACTAACTAGCAAACTGACCAACTAACTAACTAACTAACTAACTAACTAACTAACTAACTAACTAACTAACTAACTAACTAACTAACTAACTAACTAACTAACTAACTAACTAACTAACTAACTAAACTAACTAAGTAACTAAGAGATAAATAAATAAACTAAAAAAAAAAAAAATAGTTTTCAGACTTATGTCCTACAGATCCTACATCCGTCCTTTGACTCAGTTTAGGACAGACACTACTGGCTGCCAGGGGAAGCAATCAGAGCTACAGGCTGAAAAGGTTTACTTCCCATGTGTTTTTTCACGAGGACGTGGACGACGAAACAAAATGTTAACGTTTAAATCACCAGTAAAGAGTGTATAATGTTCCGTGACAGTTAATACATCACAGTGTCAATAATTATCACTGACTAACATTAACGTCATGGTGTCCACGTTCAGTGGATAATTAGTGATGATGACCCGGATGAACGGATAGTCTGTCCATTGGTGTGATCCGGATCGGCAACAAGGCTCCTCACCAAATTTTTTATGGCTCCTTTCTTAGGTCAAATTTTATTTGTCCACCAGTATGGTAGCTTTTTGTTTGGTTATTTTATTGTCTACCCCCCCCTCCCCCTCCCCCCCCCCCCCCCCCCCCCCACCCATTCAGGATGTGACGTTGATCTAATTCTACAATACGGATCCGCAGCAAAATATAACGGACTCCTCATATGCATATATTCCAGTTTTCCTCCACGGTTTTGTGAAGCGTGTTCCCCAGTTGTTGTTGTTTTTTCTTCACTCTTCATGTCAGACAAACAAATAAACGATGAAAACAACGTCGCTGATGGAAATGAATAGACAAAATCCCATCTCGCAATGACACTCTTAGCTATACACTGGTGGTAATTCATTTGTTGTGGAATTAGTACACTGAATGAAACAAGGAAACAGCACATCAGTGTGTGCTGCTGTAGCAATAGTGCATGCTTGAAAACAACTGTTAAACTTCTTCACCCACTTTTGAACAAATTCAAACGGGGAAACCATTCTTTTGAAATCAAAGACATCGTTTCTCTAGAGTGTACGTTTTCTCAATTTTACATTTATGCTGAATATATTTTAGAGAATTTCGGATTATTTACCTAATTTTATTTAGTTGCAAAGTGAGACGACTGCAAGCTGAAATCTAAACAAATCTTAAATAAATGTTAGCGAACTGCCAAGAGAAACGTGGACAAACGAGTCACAAGACAAAACACAATGCGTTTCGACCTCTTATGTCTTATTCAGGCAAGATACAAATAGATAAGACAACGACAATGAACGAATTTGGTACTTAGCTTCGATCTCTTCATTTTTCAGCGCAAGGTAGGTAGCCGTTGAATGATTCATTCAACGCCTGAGTTGAAGAGTGAAGAGATCGAAGCTGAGTACCAAATTCGTTCATTTTCGTTGTCTTATTTATTTGTGTCTTGCCTGAAGAAGACATAAGAGGTCGAAACGCGTCGTGTTTTGCTTTGTGACTCGTGTGTCCACATTTCTCTTGGCGGTTCGCTAACATTTATTTAAGATTTATGAATAAAATATTGAGCTAATATGATTCTGCTATAGTCACCTAAAAAAGGAAAAGTCTCAAACATTCCCTGCAGGTAGGCACACATGATATTAGCTGACATAGACATAACAATGCATATCAAGAAACAACCTGTCTGTCCTGTCGCCTTTGACGCTAAGCCCGTTAACAGAATCATGATTAAATCATATCGGGTTCCAATGCGCCAAGGACATTTGTTGACGTATCCTCGTCCCCAAAAGTTAAGGACCACTGCATTCATGTAATGTATGCACTGACAGTCATACTTGTTAGGGAGGTTTTCATGAGCAGCACACAGAGCACGGCAGGGAATGACAAACGCTGACAGCAAACTATGAAAACACCATAGCATTTATTACGGCAGGCATACCTTTGTCCACAAAAATGAATAGTGTCACTTTTACACTATCTTCAAATGCTGAAACACACTCAGGCATTAGAATTTTTAAAAAATGACACTGGGCTTTCAAACGAATTCTTGTGTTTGATGTCGAATTTGGGCTTTTAATAAAATCGTTTTTTTTTTTTTTTTTTTTTTGAATTAAACAAGAGCAGAGAAAATAGAAGGTGGTCCTGATATTTTTCGAATGATGTAGAAAATGATTTGTTGTCCGTTTTGTTTTCGTTTTTCGTGCATGTAACGGTGCAATGTCAATATTGTGGCTGCACCAAAACAGTATGGTGCAAAGAAGACCTCTTCATTATGAACTTTTGCGATCAAAGGTGGGGGGGAAAGAGGAGGGGGGGGGGGGGGGGGTTTACGCGAAGATCAGATCAGTGAAATTTGTGAAAACGAGGTGTAGCGATGTGTTTTTAGGGCGACGCACATGCGTTGGTCAGCTGTAATTTGGATAGCTAACACGATACTGCGGGAAGGAGGTGGTGGTATGGAAGGGGAGGTGGAGTGTGTGAGGAATAGTGTGAGGAAGCTCCGTTCGCAGAGTTGTTTTCGATCTGATGTGTGTGTGTGTGTGTGTGTGTGTGTGTGTGTGTGTGTGTGTGTGTGTGTGTGTGTGTGTGTGTGCGCGCGCGCGCGCGCGCGTGCGTGCGTGCGTGCGTGTAGTTTTTGTAAAAGACTGGGTTTAGGAGAAAAAAACGCAGCGCGTGTTTCTTTATATCTGCTGAACAAGGAACAGGATTCACGATTGCAACATCAACCACAACAGCCAAAACAGATAAAGAATAGTCCCAAATCCACCCATCCCACAGCAACCGGCCTTCTTTCCATATGTTTTAAGAGGACATGGGCAACACGAGATGTCAGCGTGTACTTCACCAGAAGGTTGTCATGTTCCATGAAAACATAATATTTCGAATTTATTAATGACTAAAATAAAAAAAAAAATAATAAATTTACTGTGTTGAAGTTTAGTTTTATATATACCTAATATCTTTTAGAGAGTATTGGATCGCAAGCTTAATTACATTTATTCTACATGCAAGAATGAAGTATTCAGCAAATATGATCTGCTGTTGTCACATTAAGAAAAAAAAAAAAGTTCTTTTTCCAACAGTGTTTGCCGTGTCGGCACAAACCCTGGGTGACATCATTTCTGCAATTCATGTCAAACAACAGGCTCTTTCGCTCAACCATTTTTAACCGTGGCCTTTTAAATGAATCATGATTTGGAAAAGTCACTGCGGCACACGTCAATTAACAATCTTTTTACCACGCATCTTTGAAGTTCGGCCGTTTTAACAGAATCGTGTTTTTAATTATATTAGGCTTATACGCTCAAAGGACATTTCCGTTAGATATCCTTCTCCTAAAAAAGTTAGGGACTACCTGCATTCCTTAACGTAAGCTGAGGGACACACTTGTTGGCGCGACTCATGTGACCGGCTCACGGTGCGATTACAAGAGTAAAATTGATTACAAAGTAGGACAGGGTACCCTTGATGCTAGCAGAATCATCTCAATAAAAGGTCTCTTGTCGGAGGTACAGTTGTCCACAAACAGGAGATCGTGTTTGCTTTTCCACGCAAAGGAACTTTTTTTTGACAAATGTTTGTGTTTATGCCAAACTTTGGCTCTATTCGAGCGGGGCCATTTTAAAATACGATCAAACGATGAAAAACACAGTTGGGCTTTTTACATTCTTTTGAGCGGTGTAAAAGTTGATTTGTTCTCCGTCTTGTTTTCGTTGTTGTGCATATTGCGGTGCAACGTCAATATTTGTGGTTCCACCGAAACATTAAGGTTCAAAGGAGCCCTGTTCCGTGTGAAATTGTGCGATCAAAGCAGGGGGAGACGGAGAAGGGGAAGGGTGGAGGGGTCATGGACAAGAGGATTCCGCGCGGATTAGATTCATGTTTGTGAGAGTGAGGAGAGGTGACGTGAAGTTTGTTTTGAGGCTGCGCACGTGAACCAGTCTGATGCGGTTTGCATAATTCTCATGGTATTACGGGAGGAATTTGATGGATGGTGATGAGGTGGCAGATGAACACTGTGACGAAATTCCGTTTGTATCTGCTGTGAGCTACAGTCTGATATCGCTGTGTGTGTGTGTGTGTGTGTGTGTGTGTTTTACATGTGTGTTTTCACTATCGTCTACCGCTTTTTTCTATGTATTCTTAGCCCATCCTCCTGTCGTGTGTTGTTGTGTTGTAGAAAGTCTTTCCCGTTTCCTCTGTCCTTTGTAACAGTTTGTAATTCGTCAGCTGCACTGGTGTCATCTAGCCACTCGGTAAGACAACCTGTACTGAGCAGGGCTAGTAAATTCTGCATTGTATCGACCCATTGGGGGCCGGAATAGCTCAGTGGTAGAGCACTGGCCTCGTAATCTTGGTGATCATGGGGTTGCGGGCTCGAATCTCTGCCGGGGCTGTTTCGGTACAGGGGGATTTTTCCCTCGGAGTTAATTTTGGTTCAGACTCCATTTCCCGTGCAGTCCTTCAAATGAGACTATAAATTGAGATTCCGTGTGTGAACGCACGCACATCTTGCACACACGTAAAATCCCATTACCAACTTTTGGAAGAGAAGGCCAGTTTGACCGTTGGTATGGATGACACGTTACACATAGCATGCACCCAGCATGAGAAATGGAAAGAATGAAGGACTTAAGGAAACTGAGTGAACGATATTGACTGGATGACTCGGGAAACGACTGAATGAAGCGCCAGCTGGCAGCTCTTCAGTCGGCACTACCCAGGTAGGCAGCCTGTTGTGTAAACGAGTGTGGATTGTAAAGCGCTTAGAGCTTGGTCTCTAGCCGAGAATAGGAGCTATATAAGTATTCATCATAATGATAATGATGATGACGATGACAGTATTAATATTAATGCAAGAAGAAATGAAGGAGCACAAAAAATGCATTCAAAACAATTAGTGAGACCGAGGGCGACAAGCAGAAAGACGGACATGGATTGTTCTATTCTCACTTGCAGAACCTATCCTAATGTCAGCCGGGCCAGAGAGTTACAGACACCTGACATACTGGTCAGAAAATCTGAGCAACACCTCCAGATACGCATCCTTTGTGAACATGGAACTCGACTGTGTGCTGGCGGCTTTCCCATCTGAGCTCAGACCAAACACTGTTTTGGACAGAAGCTGAGCATGTCAGTATGCTAGAAAAACAAGGGGTGCTCCACGAAGAAAATTTGCCAGATAATGTGATAGATGATCAGGATGGACTAATGCTGGACCAGTTTTCGTTGGACCATCCCGAACCACACACAGACGTGCGTCTCACCACAGGGCTAGACGGCAGGAATACCAGACCCCCCTTTCACTGGGGCTCCAGAGAACCAGCTTTTGCCCGCTCAGGGCCAGTCTCCATTTTTGTTCTGGACCAGT
>JADBJO010004784.1:80000-92500 GCA_016801955.1 Conus betulinus | reverse complement strand
ATCATGATGTACTTCTCTCATCCATCTCTCTCTTATTCTCTCTGTTTCTGTCTGTCTATCCCTCTGTCTGTCTCTCTTTCTTGCTCTTTGTCTCTGTCTGTCTTTCTTTCTTTCTTTCTCTATCTTCCCCTCTCTGTCTATCCGTCAGTCTGTCACATTCACTTTCTGCTAACTGTCTTAAATCCACATTTGACTAGATCCCTCTTATGGGGGTTATCCATGGACACAAGTCACGTTGTAGTTAAAGGTTCAGGGCTATGCCGCCAGAGAACACACCTCCCTCGGCTGAAGTGATCTTTGGTCCCCTCTCATGATATGTCCACAACAATCTGTCAGCTTTAAGTCATCTACAGATCCTACTCATATATGTCCAGATCGATCTATCAGCTGATATGATCTACAGATCCCACTTCCAGTTGTGTCCTGCGGCGTCCAGTACAAAGAGTCAGAGAAGCCAGACGTGCTCTGGGTGGTGCCATGGTTGTGCTATGTTCTGACCGGAGTGCTGGTGCCAGTCAGTCACTTGGGGTTCCATTGCTTCTGACAGCAAGGCAGCGTGAGACAGAACCACCATGCTGATTCATGCAATGACTGTACTAACGTGCGTGCAGAGAGAGAGAGAGAGAGAGAGAGAGAGAGAGAGAGAGAGAGAGAGAGAGAGAGAGAGACCGACAGACGAACGCACGCATGCATGTACACGTGCAAGCATGCGCCAGTATGTACAAGACCACTCTCTTCCCATCACCTACCCCTCCCTCTCTCTCTCTCTCTCTCTCTCTGAGGAGGGGGAACGCGCGCGCGCGCGCGAGTGTGTGTGTGTGTGTGTGTGTGTGTGTGTGTGTGTGTGTGTGTGTGTGTGTGTGTGTGTGTGTGTGTGTGTGTGTGTGTGTGTGTGTGTGTGTGTGTGTGTGTGTGTGTGTGTGTGTGTGTGTGTGTGTGTGTGTTTTGTGTGTGTGTATAAGTGTATGTGTGCAGGCGCGTTGTTTGTTGTTTTGTCTGTGGTATAAGTGGTGCGCAGGCGCGTGTAGAAATGTGTGTGTGTGTGTGTGTGTGTGTGGTGTGCAGGTGTGTGTGTGTGTGTATGTGTGTGTGTGTGTGTGTGTGTGTGTGTGTGTGTGTGTGTGTGTGTGTGTGTGTGTGTGTGTGTGTGTGTGTGTGTGAAGTCAAGTCAAGTCAAAATTATCTTTATTGAGGGTTAAAGAATAAGCTTTCCAGCTTTTTTTACATCCTGCCCTCATGCGTGCGTGTGTGTGTGTGTGTGTGTGTGTGTGTGTGTGTGTGTGTGTGTGTGTGTGTGTGTGTGTGTGTGTGTGTGTGTGTGATCTCGAACACACTTTTTTTTACTTATTTTCCATCATTTCATCTTCCCACCCACTTGTATTATCCTTACGTTTTCTTTTTCTTTACTTCCACTCCTTTATTGCCAGTTCTCAGTGTCATCGTCCTTACGCACACAAACCTGCTGTCAAAGTAGTAGGAACCTAAACGCTCTAGTGAAACAACGTCTCAGAGCAGAAGACACACGGGCACGCACGCGTGCACGCGCGCGCGCGCGCACGCACACACACACACACACACACACACACACACACACACACACACACACTGCTCCACATATGTGTCCTGCCCGTTCTTCACGGTGAAAAAAAAAAGAGAGAGAAAAAAAAAAGTAGAGGTCTAATGAGTGAGCTATCTGTTTCTAGACATCAGAAGTAGGATTTTTGTAAATAGGTCAAGTGAAGCTTTTTCCATTCAATATCACATAAACGGAAAGTCTAGAATGCTTTGTAGATTAACAAGACAAAAAAGAAAAAGAAGATGAAAAGAAATGAAAATATATGTAATCAGAAAAAAAATTCGGGGGGCACCTATATCCATGCAAGTATCTGAGCATGCGAGTGCATTGGGAAAAAAAAATGGAAGAAGGAAAAAAGCAGATGGGTCAAAAATGGAGAGACAATGTAAGGCATCTAGAGACAGAGGGAAAAAAAACGACAAAGACGAAAGAGAACGAACGAACGAACTTTTTCTATATATGATATACAGAGAGAGAGAGAGAGAGAGAGAGAGAGAGAGAGAGAGAGAGAGAGAGAGAGAGAGAGAGAGAGATACGAATGCGAATAGTTTAAACGTGGTTTAGGCTATTAAGGCCCATTCACAAAAACGGACTATGGGGGAATGGGGTGGGCAAACGGGGTAGGCGTGGGGGCTGGGGAGAAATGAAGGGGGGGGGGGGGGGGGGGGGAGGGAGGCACAAACACGAAACTTATGTCGAAACAACCGTGAACAACTGGACTTTACAAACGTTCATCGTGACGTGGATCCCACATCGTGGTATTACACATTATTTGCAAATGATTCTTCGGCTATCAATCACACATAGTAATAGTCCACTTCACAACTTTACAACACAACAGTCACGACGGGTCCTGGTGAGGATTTCCTTTCAGAACATCTGTGCTCCTGGTAGACGTGATGTGTTGAGCTTCGCCACAAACACGGAAGAGGTTGTCCACGCTCTCTCTCTTTCCTCAATAGTTGCCATTATTGGTGCGTGAATGTTTTGTTGACAAGATTCTGTGTGCTGCTGCACATTCGCTTCTGTAATGAGGTGGGCGCTGTCCGTGCCATATGTTCTTGATGTTCTAACACTCACATTAGTTTTGTGCTCTGTGTTGGGTAAATGTATCGATTTTGAATCACGTTCGGTCACATTATTTTCCTGTTCATAACCGTCAGTATTTTTTTACCCTAACAGTCATATGGAAATCCGTTTCTGCTACGCACTTTTTCTCAGAGTCATCGCGCACTCTCACTCACTGTGTATCGGCGCCACACAGTTTCATATTGATTTGCCATTCATTGTTTTGAGTGTCATACAAAGACTGGGGAACACAGAGGAAGGCAAACGATGATCATTGTCAGCTACATGTTTATCAGTATAAACAAATGTCTCACTATCAGCATCAGCACCATAGAACAAACTGGACGGAGCTGGCAAAAATAAACCAGATGGAGATGAAAAGGCTGACTTGCCTGCCTTGGCTCCTTCTTTGTTCCACCTGTTCACCTGGAAGGGGCAATTTGTGCGATACACAGCAGGGACGCTGTGGTAGTAACGTGACATTGAATGATCGGTTATAGTATTGAACCTGAAGGCGACGACAGCGTGGTTACCTTTCAATTTTGAACGCGGATAGCGTCTTGTTCTGCAGTGCTAAGTTCAGCACACTTTCTAAAGTTGACGGGAGACTCCCAACAGGTATACGAACAGACTTGTGTAGGAAACAATCAGATATTTGAACTAGCTGCTTGTCGGGAAGGAACAAAAGTGAACTTCCTAAAGCTGAAATTTCTTAACGCAGAACAAGTGTCTGTTAGCAGTGGAGCAAGGCACCCATCCAAAAGTTGCGGGTTCGAATACCCGGGAGAGCGATACAATCGAAAAAAAAAAACAAACAAACAAAGAAATACAAAAACCAAAAGAAAACACAAAATTATAGCAAGGTATTTAGTAGGTTAGTTAGTCAGTTAGTTAGTTAGCTATTTAGTAAGTTAATTAGACAGTTAATGAGACTTTTGTTTTTGCCTTATACCAGACTACAAGTAGACTAGAGCCTTTTTCTCTCTCTCTAACTTAATGATGTCTTAAAACAATTTACACTTGTTAGAATAATCCTTCGAGCTAAGAAAAAAAGAAAAGAAGAAAGAAAGGAACAGGAAAAACAGAGAGAGAGAGAACACAAACGAAAAACAAAACCCAAACCTCTGTCCCGATGTGTAAAAGTAAAAAGACCCCCCCAAATGTACGTTTTCAGTGGGGAACTGAAACAAAGCCTCCTACTCAAGAATCGGATTTACTGTTATTCGTTATGCTAATGGAATGTAATGTGAATTATTGCCTTCCAAAACACAAAAACTAAACTGTTCGCCTCAGTCTTTTTCCTGCGTCTCTCTCTCCCAAGCCCCCCCCCCCCCCTCTCTCTCTCTCTCTCTCTCTCTGTGTGTGTAAATAAGGAAATAATTACAACATTACATAACAAATATATAGGTACACAAATGAAAATGACGTAGACTACTACGCCCCCCCCCCCCCCCCCCCCCCCCCCCCCCCCCCCCCCCCCCCCACCACCAGTTTTACCCCTCTTTCCCTTTCACAGACCTTCGTTCATGTTTACGAAAACACACTACAAAGAAAGAAAGAAAAGGAAAGGACAGAAAGGAAAAGAACAAACGATGGGGCAGAATGAAAACAAAGGTGGACGTAAATGATAAAGGAATAAATGATTGAATAAATCAAGAGTGCAGCAAATACAGAAGTAAACAAATGAGAGAAATGGAAAGGGAGGCTCGATACCACGTGGAAGATTTCGTTTGTAACAGTGTCATTTGAGGTTACCTACAACAAATGAAAATACGGTCCTATAACGATAAACATATTTGTTGCACACATGTATAGAGAAATGTATAGCAATTATTTAAGAAAACTGAGAAAGAGAGCCGACACTAAAATCACTATGTTAAAAGATGTCGGAGAAACAAGTCTCCTTGGCTGGGATTTGAACCAGTGTCTCCGCGCGTAATAAGCGGGGATATAAATCACTATACTACTGAGGAGCTGCAGTTTCCCTCTATCACAACACTATCAAACAAAAAATGGCTTACATGCCTTCCAAGGACAAAAAAATAACAACTAAAATGTTTTCCCACTAAGGCATCATCTAAGAGATATACCTGTGAACTTCAGGGCTTAATTCTCTCTCTGTTTCAGTCTCTGTCTGTCTGTCTGTCTGTCTGTCTGTCTGTCTGTCTCTCTGTTTGTCTGTCTCGTTAACTGACTACCTAAATAGCTTAACAACTAAATAGATAGCTAACTGGCTAACTAACTGGGTAACTAAGTACGTACCTGCCTGCCTGCCTGCCTGCCTACCTACTTACCTACCTACCTAACCAACTAACTGAGAAATTAACTATATGACTGACTGACTGACTGAAACGAATGACTAACGAACTAACTAACTGATTAAATAATCAACCAATTAATTTTTTAATTACCCACTGGGCAGAGTTTGGGGTTTTGGTTTTCATTTTGTTCATCTCTCTCACTATTTCGTTTATTTTTCTTCCTTCCTTCCTTCATTCATTCATTCATTCATTCATTCATTCATTCATTCATTCATTCTTTTCTTTCTTTCTTTCTTTCTTTTCTTTCTTCTTCCTTTTTTTCTGCCTTTCTTTTTTTTTTTTCATCATATGCTCAAGTGGTATATTTGTGGCAACGTCTATGTTATCCTCAATAAAGTTTTAGTCATCTTCTAAAATTTTCACGGTATATCAAATGTTCCTTTCTCTTTTTCGTATTTATGTATTTATATCTTATTTACTTAATCATTATTTATTCATTTATTTAGTATTGTTCATTTGTTAAGGCGTTTATTTGGTATTTAGGAATTGATATATATACGTATTCAATTAGCAACTTTTTTTAGAGAGAGAGAGAGAGAGAGAGAGAGAGAGAGAGAGAGAGAGAGAAACGAACGAATATTTTTAAATAAGAGAAAAAGAATAAGCACAATACAGGGTTTTTTTTCACGTCTTGCTCTCAATGAGGCAGAAAAAAATAATGATAATACGTGACTTCAAAAACTGAATGAAGTATCTGTATAGTGAAAAGAGTACTAAACTGAAATACAAAAAGCAGTCCAAAAATAAACAAGCAACCTTTTCACACACACACACGCGCGCGCGCGCGCGCGCGAACATTCCAAATATATTTTTCAAACAAATGGGAAGTGAAGGGCGTCAAGAAAAGGTGGAAAGGTGAAGAGTACGTCTTTAAAAGAGACAGAGAAGGGGTAAGGAAGGAACACAAAACAACATTCACATACATACATTTAAAGATCACTTGTACTTGAATCCATACAAATAATTTTGAAAAGGTATGAAGAAAAGTCATATCGTTATTATCAGTCACACTGTTTAGGAAGTTTAGCATCAGATATGAGAAGTATTGTCTTCTGAAAACGTTTAGACTTGAATTTTCATTAAATGAAGATAATAGATCATTCCACAAACAACCACCAGGAATAAATGTGGCTAGATTTTAAAGAAGGTCAATCCTCGGTTGGGGTATCTTAACCTTTCTGACATTGCGAATCAGGTTCGTTTCAAATCTATATCTCAGAGTTGGTGGTGCATGGTTCGACATTATCTTAAACATGTAATTTGCTTTGTTATAAAATGAGTTTCCATCTGAGAGGTAAAATGTCTAAAAGTTTATAATCAGAGGGAGTTACAGTTGTAGATTTGATAAGAATGGGTTTAACAGCCGTCTATGAAGACTGAAGTGTGGTTTTTAATACGTCATAACTGGACGACGAACCCCACAATGTAGAAGAGTAATTCAAATGAGATTCAATGTACGAAGTGAAAAATAGATTACGACAATGTTGGTCTAAGAAATGTTTTAGTTTTGAAAGTTGGTAAATCTTTTGAGACAAGTTTGCAGAGCATTGTGACATGAGAAGACCATGACAAATTATTGTCTACAATAACACCAAGGACTTATGATGATCAACTTCTTCACCTACTTCATTATTTATACAAAGAGACAGGGAATTATAAGAAATATTTTGACGTTTTCTAAGGATGGAGACACATGTAATTGAGTTCAGACCATATGATTATTTTGTTTATACTTTCTTGTGAAGCGGCAAATATATTTTCAATTTCTGTATGGCTAGTGTGCATAATGGTGTCATCAGCGAACATTTCACATAGACTATCAATGAACAGAGGTAAATCATTTATGTATGTGGAAAATAAGATAGAATGGAGTACTGACCCTTGAGGCACACCGTGACTAATAGTTAACATACGGGAGATACATGGTTTATTTACTGAAACCATTTGCTTTCTATCAGAACGAAGAGAAGGTAGGACTTCTAATGAATTCTCCGATAAGTATATATTTTTTAGCTTTTTAAGAAGAAGATTGCGATCAGTAACATCAAAAGCTTTCATGAAATCTACCATGACACCACCTGTAATTCTGCCTTTATTTATGTTAGTAAGCCATTGATCGACTAGGTTTGTCAATGCCGTTTGGCAGGAGTGGTTAGCCCTAAAACCAGATTGGTTTTTATGGAGTGAATTGAGTTGAAGTGATCTGGAATATGTTTCTTATAAGGTTTTCCAAGGGTTTAGACAGTACAGAGAGAATAGAAATGGGCCTGTAGTTTGACGGATCGGTGTGATCACTGTTTTGTGGATCGGTATTACTCTAGCAACTTTAAAAGCCTTGGGGAAATGTCTTTTAGTAATACAGAGATTTATATATAAGGAAGTGTTTCAGCAATTACAGGGCCAAACAGTTTGAGAATTTTCCCCGTCAACGCCATCAAGGCCAGTTGTACTAGTTTGCTTTAAGTGAATAAGAGCATTGTATACTTCGTGTACACATAACAACGGAACATCTAGACATGTGATGTTTTTGGACTGACAAAAATTTAGAAGAACACGTGAATCATTTTGTGAGGATCTGTTTCTTTTTTTACAGTAAAATTGGGCAATATAGCAGAAATGTGCATTCAACTTTTCAACTGATATATCTTTCGGTGTGGTAACACAAGCGTTGGAATTTCTATTGCTGAGCCGATTGACAGCTTTCCAAACTGATCGGTTGTCTGTTTAAAATAAATAAGATCTTTGAAATAGTTTCTTTTTGGCTGAGCGTTTTAAATAGTAACATTTTTTTGTTGTTTCATAAATTCGATACGATTACCTGATGCCAGAAGTGAGTCTCTTAAATCCATGGCTTTTTCTAAATCACTAGTTATCCAAGGTTTCTTACGGGTACTTTTGACACGAATTGTTTTAATGGAGCGTGCTTATTGTACACATTGAGAAAAGTGTGATACCAAACTTCTAGGGCTTCACAAGGATGCGCAGAGGAAAGTGAGAAATTCATCAGATCTGTAAGGAACAAATTTTAATCAAAGCCTGAGAAGTTTCTGTGCATGATATACTTGTTATGATTAAGGGGAATTTTAGCGCCTTTTTTAAACCAAATAAAACAGGAGAGTGATCGCTGCATCCAAAAATGGTGAACATATTTCTTTTATGGTACGTACAGAAGATGCATAAACATGGTCAGTGAGAGTTTGAGAAGTAGCAGTGATTCGTGTTGGCTTATCGATTAACTGAGTAAGATTGAATGAAATGCAGGTTTGAATCCATAATTTGTTTGCTTTCAAATGATCAGTGTTAAAATCACCCAGTAAAAACAATATCGTTTGAGAGTAAGGACGCCTCCTCCATCATTATAGTAAAATCATCCACCCAGTCAGCATGTTCCGCTGGGGTTCTGTAGATAAAGCCTGAGAGAATCAGTTTGCATGTTTAAAAATTGTAATTCTATCCATATTGATTCTATATGATATTTTTCGAGCGAAGCGGCTCGATTAAATTTAACAGATTGGTGAACATAAATAAGTAAACCTGTTTCTCTTGGCCTGGAAGGGTCATTTCGAACTACGTTATAACCGGGTATATTAATTCTGTGTCAGAAATATGGAGTGTTAATCTTGTTTCCGCGAAACCAAATAAATGAAAATAATTAACATGATTATATTGAACATGAGACAAGTCGACTAACCTATTAATCAAACTGTTAATGCTCAGAAATCCAACCTTAACCCATCTGCAGATGGCCAGACTTCTTTCGTTCGTAACATCTTGACGTGACAGCAAAGCAGGAATGTAACTGCAAAAAAAAAAAAGCAATACCAAATACCAACAAGGGATATTGTAATACCAAACAATTTAGTAACAAAGACAATAATGAGTCAAAATATCAACAGACACGTAATCAAAATGCAACAGAAAATGCGACGTACGTCATATGCAAAGTGTATCAAACATAAATGACCAATGAATGCTTATAGCTATCTACAGTGAAGTAAGCAACAGAAAAAAAAAAAAAAAAAAAAAAAAAAAAAAAAACAAACAACAAACAAAAAATGACAACTGTTGTATCAGCAGTAGAAACCGTACGAATTATCATGAAAGCCAAAACAGTCATCTCGGTCCGTCAAGTCTGTGGGTGCTCGGTTCAACTGATGCCCATTCCAACATTGATTATAGACCTAATCCCTCACCAAACCCACCCCTTACCAAATAAACACACGCGCACGAGCTCACTTATTACAGCACTCTTACACATTATACTCAGGGACAAGAGTATGCACACAATTCATCACATCACAAGTCATCAGGGAAAGAAAAAAAAAAACAAAAATACAAAGACATGACACATACAAAAAAAAACACAAAAAAAAAAAACATCATCATCAGCAAAAGTTATGAGAAAACATGATAATACTGAAATAATGTACTTTATGGATCAGAATAAGAAGAGTGCTGTTGAGAGAAAAGATGTGATGCTATTTTCAATAATTGTTCAGCATAAGGGTGAATAGGGTTTTGGAGTGCTGGAATTGGTCATTTTAGGCGATCTGTTTTGTTGGGAGAGTGGACGATTAAGTGCGGGGTTCTGATGACAGAAAGAATGTGAAGGGATGTTTGTGAACATTATCTGCTGAGAGGGCCTTACAATGGACAACGTGCGTTGGTAGGGGCATGTGGACATTATAGGCTAGGCGGGGATTATGGATAGGAAGTGTTGGAAGGGCTGACGGTGGATACCTTTGGGTTGTGAGAGACTACTCTGAAATCCCTGGAAACTCTCATCTTCTTTGAGGTAAAGGGGGGAAACGTTGAAGGGAAAAGGCTGGAGGAAAATGTTCCAAGGATAAGGGACAGTTGGTGTGTTCCTGACTGCTTGGGACATTTGAAAAATGAGAGTGAGAGAATGACGATGAGCTGGAGAGTGACAAGGGGCTATAATCTAATTGCCTTCGTTGTGAAATTCTTGCAGGGGTTTTTGGATGACTAGCATGATCAGGTGGAAAATGTTCAGCTTGATGTCCATTTCGCCACAGGCTTTTCAACTTGTTTGCAATCCTTCCAGTACCCAGGATGTTGGGGGTGAATTGTGTCACTGTACAAAGTTTTATCAGCTGCAAAAGCAGGGAAATTATCAATAAGAGTAACTTGTTGCTGGTCACACGCTTCTTCTTTCAGATAAGGATTGGACGGTAAAATGTTGTGTTGAAGGAATGTGTGCCCCCTAGCTTGTAGGATGGAGCTAAGACTCACACGTGCAGAAGAAACTTACTTATGTTTACATAAAACAATGTTAGACCATGCACTGACATATACTGAACCTGATGGACATGAATTAATGCCAACATGTAATATAACATGTTTCACATTTGGATAGACAAACAAAGAAGACAGCCATGAATTAAGATCTTCGATGGAAATTCCACGAATACAAATCTCAAATGGTCTTTCATGTCTAGGCAATAAAAGTTTAGGATTAATGAAACGTATTACAGAGTCACCAACGAGCAGTAAAGTCGTTTCATCAGAAATTGACATACGACAAAGCGTGTCCACAGGAGACGACTTGGATACAGCATCTAGCTGGTAAACATGAACATCTTTTTTGACGATACTGATTTGGATTTAGACAATCTGTGTTTATCTGTGTCTGACGAAAGACAGAAGGAATTACTAGTATGGACAGCGTGTTGCATGGATTCTGTCTTGTTGTTGATGGGTGGACGAGGAAATGTTTGCCTTTCTGGCTATCAGCAGTCTGTGACTCAACATCTGATGTCATCTTAGATGTGATGGGCACTGCGTTGCTTTCAGATACCGTGTTCTGTTGGACATTGTCCTCAGCAGTAGTATTGTAGTTAGGTTGTAAGAATGGTAACGCTTCAGTTTGCATTCCAACAGAGTGGTAAGAGGTGTACTTGGGTTGTGAGAAAGACATTGATTCTGTTTGTATTCCAATACTGTGGAAGGAGGTATTAAAGTTTGATAAACGTGAACATGTTTGTGTTTCGGTCGTAAAAACTCTCTCTGGTACGATGTCACTTTTTCTCTCATTTGAGACTGCAGTGAACCTGGGTGGGTTTGATACAATTATTTTCTTTCAGGAGATGTTTGTTGGTTGTTTCTAAATTTATCTAAATTTAAACTCATTTTGTTTGTTCTTCAGATCATCTACTTTTCACAGGGGATAGAATTAAACTGTTCACATATGTTAGCACGTAGTTCAATTTTAGCTGCATTGTTTTTATATCTTCAGTCATTGAATTGATATCTTCAGGGGAAAGGTGTACAGCGGACAAGGAGCAGTTCACAGTCTGTTCCAGCTGAGTCATTCTCCGTTTTCTGAATGGGTAGATGGCGTGGAACTGGATTGTCCTTGGCTAGTCTCTGTACAGAGAACGCTGACATTGGGTGAGACGAGTCCGTTTTGACTGACCGAAGACTTCTCTTTTTTTGTTTTTGGTTTAAGTTCCTGTTTCTCGGATTGATCACTGAGCAGGACAGAAGATCACGATACCATCATTTGTTGAATCGGCAGGGTTGGAGTTCAATAAGGAATGAGAATGGAATAGGAGGAAGAGATGAGTCATTGCTGCTGCATTGGGTTACGATTTCCATTTGAGACAGATCAATGTCTGGTTGAATTAGAGGCACAGGATTAGAAAATGAACTGATTAAGGTTAGTGGTGTTTCAAGTAAAGACTGAGACAGCTTTTGAATATTGTTATTGACCAAAAGGTTGGAAATAAATTGTTTTAAAATTTCGCATTCAGAACGTGTCCCACTCAGGGCAGTCGATCCCTTGGTAGAGTAGAGTTCCATGCCACTGCAAAGTGAAAGAAAGAGTGAGAGTGACGGACTTGGTTGACGCACAGCAGATACGGAAGACGGATTTTGCACTGGCATGGGGCGGGGGAAAGGGGGATGATCGCTGACGACGAAACGTAAGGCGAGTCATGGTGGTCACACTCGGAGAAGTGGAAAGAAACTTCGCTGCTATTGTCGATCGCGAAATAGCGGAACAGAAGGGAGTTCCCCCCATATGGTGAATTCATTAGAGCCACAGTGACATCGTCTTTGGAAATCGTCCACGGTGGGCTTTAATGTCTTCCCATCCTGTTCATCTTTTTCAGACACGCAACTGGCCATGGTTACACACAGAGAAAAAGATTCTGCGCCACACACAAAAGAACTCACAGCACCGGACCGTCATGACTTGAAGGAACAAAAACAGTCCACATGACGTTTACTGTTCTGGTATCCATCAACACTGTACTGCAGTTGAAGAAAAAAAATCCAAGGTGAAAACACATGACACCACCACACTACGCTACACACACACACAAGGTCGTGAAGAAGCGTTAGAGAGAGAGAGAGAGAGAGAGAGAGAGAGAGAGGGGGGGGGGAGGGAGGAGAGAGAGAATACTCAAATAAGAATGCGAATATCTTAACGAGACTAGCCAACAACCTCTGCTTGAAAGGAGAGTTACGTCACATGGTCAGCATGATAACAAAATGTGACTGGTGTAATTGAG
>JADBJO010004784.1:67500-75000 GCA_016801955.1 Conus betulinus | reverse complement strand
ATGCTTTGGCTGAAATGCTAAACGAGTACACCATTTTGTCTAATGTTTGATGTCCCTCTCTCTCTCTCCCTCCCTCCCTCCCTCCCTCCCTCTCTCTCTGTTTTCTCTCTCTCTCTCTCTCCTAAACTACCTCCCTCTCACTTTCTCTCCTTCCCTCCCTCACTCACCCCCCCTCACTCTCTCTCTCTCCCTCCCTGACTCCCCCTCTCTTTCCATATTACACACACACGTGTGCACTCCTACATATATTCTGATTCCCTAGACCGCGGTCAGCATGGCCGAAGATGTAAAAGATTTATGGTGCACCCCTTTTCCTGGAGATGGTCCATTCCCCTGAAAAGATGAAAGAGGAGGAGAAGTAGACATGGGCATTTTACCTCCACAAGAAACTTGTTTCTGTCAAAGTTGATCATTTGAGGCTAGAGGCTGGCAACGTTTCTGGAACTGTCGACACAGAAATTGTCATCCTCACTGTTCATCCACATGAACCACTAACCCCCACTTTTACAATCATTCTTTATCATCACTTACCTCTTCACTCAACCTAGATACAGCGCACGCGCGCGCGCGCGCGCGCACACACACACACACACACACACACACACACACACACACACACCTCAGTCTCTCTCTCTCTCTCTCTCTCTGTCTGCTCTGCCTGTTTGTCTCTCTCTCTCTCTTTCTCTCTCTCTCTTGCTCTCTTTTTTTTGTCTCTGTCTGTCTGTCTGTCTGTCTGTCTGTCTGAGGGAGAGAGAGAGAGAGAGAGAGAGAGAGAGAGAGACAGACAGACAGACAGACAGACAGACAGACAGAGAGAATTCAAACAAGCATGCAGATAAACAGTCATACTGTTCTGATCAAAGGGCGTGTCCGTACCAAAATGGCTTGTTCTCGCTGTCAGAATCGTTTGTGTATTTTAAGAAGAGATCTCTGCCGTCCAGCTATCCGCAGGGTTTCTCCCTTTTCTTGTTTGTCTGTCATTGGCGCTCAGCATTTTCACGGGTCACACAATGTTATTTGATATTTTAATTGGTCACTGGCGTAATTGAGGGGGACTTTACTGAACATTTCCATTGATGAATGACCGTTGTTCCACACACAAGGAACACGTATTTTTACTGAATGGTGTCACGAGGGTTTGTGGCGTAAACATCATCACCACACACAACTGTACAGCATTGGAACCACTCTCTGGGTGTGTGGGGGGGGGGGGGGGGGGGGGGGGGGGGGGGGGGGGGGGGGGGGGGGGGGGGGGGGGGGGGAGGGCGGTAACCTGCCAATACACGGCGTCATCATCATGTTCTCTTCGCTTCAGCTGACACTTGGTCTATAAATCTTTTTTTTTCATGCTAGGGTATGTCCGTGACCACTTTCTTCTCGTCGTTGGATCTTTTACGTGTGCTGGCAGCATGCAAGACACAGGCCTTTACCTTACAGTGAAGGGCAGAGATGGATGGACAGCTGGGCAGACAGGGAATTCCTCAACATGCTGTCCTTAGTCATG
Source organism: Conus betulinus (assembly GCA_016801955.1). NCBI lineage: Eukaryota > Metazoa > Mollusca > Gastropoda > Neogastropoda > Conidae > Conus > Conus betulinus. Next base: position 73,496 of record JADBJO010004784.1, on the reverse strand, counting down.
CCCCCCCCCCCCCCCCCCCCCCCCGGGCAGAAAACTTGTCAACAGCCCAGCTCTTCACATTGTCTGTCCACGATTTGTTTTGGTGTGTCTCTGGGAGATCCATACACCACTGTACTCTATAGAATGGTTTTTGACAGAAAGTCATGGAGAGATACATGTCCACCCTCCACTGTATTCTATGGAATGGTTTTTGACAAAAGGTCATGGAGAGATATATGCCACCCTCCACTGTACCCTATAGAAAGGTTTGTGACCGAAAGTCATGGAGAGATATATGTGCACACTTCACTATACCCAACAGAATTGTTTTTGACAGAAAGGCATGGACAGATACATGTCAACCCTCCACTGTACCCTATAGAATGGTTTCTGACCAAACGTGATGGGGAGATACATGTCCACCCTCCACTATACTTTATAGAATGGTGTTTGACAGAAAGTCGTGGAGAAATACATGTCACCCTCCTCTGTACCCTGTAGAATGGTTTTTCACAGAAAGTTACGGAGAGATACATATCCACCATCCACTGTACTGTATAGAATTGTTTTTTTGACAGAAAGTCATGGAGAGGTACATGTCCACCCTCCACTGTACTCTATCATATATTTTTGACTATACGTCATGGAGAGATATGTGTCCACCCTCCCGTACCCTATAGAATGGTTTTTCACAGAAGGTCATGGAGACATAGATGTTCATCCTCCACTGTACTCTATAGAATTATCTTTGACAGGGAGTTACAACGAGATAGATGTCCTCCTTCAGTGTACTCCATAGAATGGTGTTTGATATATGTCAACCCTCCACTGTACTCTATAGAATTTTTTTTGGACAGAAAGTCATGGAGAGATACATGTCTACCTTCCACTGTACCCTATAGAATGGTCTTTTTAAAAAGGAAGTCATGGAGAGATACATGTCTACCCTCCACTGTACCCTACAGAATGGTTTTCGAAAAAAGTAATGGAGAGATACATGTCCACCCTCCACTGTACTCTATAGAATAGGTTTTTGACAGAAAGTCACGAGGAGATGCATGTCCACCCTCCACTGTATTTTATAAATAGCTTTTGATTAAAAGCCATGGAGAGATACATATCCACCCTCCACTGTACCCTGTAGAATGGTCTTGGACAGGAAGCCAAGTTGAAATACATGTTCACCCTCCACTGTACCCTGTAGAATGGCCTTGGACAGGGAGTCATGGGGAGATACATGTCCACCCTCCACTGTACCCTGTAGAATGGTCTTGGACAGGGAGTCATGGCTAGATACATGTCCATCCTCCACTGTACCCTGTAGAATGGTCTTGGACAGGGAGTCATGGGGAGATACATGTCCACCCTCCACTGTACCCTGTAGAATGGTCTTGGACAGGAAGCCATGTTGAGATACATGCCCACCCTCCACTGTACCCTGTAGAATGGTCTTGGACAGGAGTCATGGAGAGATACATGTCCCCCTCCACTGTACCCTGTAGAATGGTCTTGGACAGGGAGTCATGGAGAGATACATGTCCCCCTCCAAACGATGGAAACGTTTCGTACATTTGCTGAATCGAATCATACAAGTGTTTATTCAGTGGCAATAGTCTGCTGGGCGATGCACTTGTCTTCGATAGCAGCACAGCATGGCAATGCATCTTACAAATGGTTACACTACATCAAGGGGGGAATAGGGGTAAGAAGGGGAAAAAAAGGTATAAACACTTGAAAAAAAATCAAATAATCCTTTCAATAATCAACGAAGAATAAAAGAAAGAAAACGATCACAAACGTACAACCTTCACTCTTTCTCGTTCATGAGGCACTCGAGGAGTGAAGATGTCCAGTATGTTTGGCTAAATAGGGTAAAGTAGTTAGTCAGAATTGTTTTTCACATGTATACACATATTTTTCATAAATTTCATTAGCTATTTTTTTACCCCCGACTACTTTTTGTTCGTTCTATTTCTTTTTCCCTCCTCGTCTAACTCATTCCACTAGACATAACAGTTAGTTTTTCGTAAGGATACCATTTTCTATCAAATTCCACGTATTTCATTTCTGAATAATGCATATATTTTTCAACCCTATATATATTATTAATTTCTCTCAAAAAATGATTGACAGTAGGTTTTATTTTGTTTATTCTGCATCTGTATATATAATGTTTAGCCCATAAGATAATATGTTCTAAAACTTCATCAGTTTTTGTATGTTCATCATTTCCGAAGAGAACCAGCTCAACATTAAACTCCATTCTGCTGCAGTGTTTACATCTTTCTTTTAATATATATTTTTTCTAGTTCCCCCAGAAATGTTTCACAAACTGACACTGCCACAAGTAATGTTGAACCGAATCAGTGACGGATTCACAAAATGAACAGATCTATAGTAAGAATTCCCATCTTCTTTAAGATACAATTTGTAACCAAAATATTGTGACAAATTCTTATTTGGAACCATTTTAATTTAATTTCTTTAATTTGTTTCACTTGTTTCATTGTTTTTTCCCAGTCTACGACAATTTTCAATTTATCTTCCCATTTTGCAAAGGAGCTTATATCAAATATTGTTATTTTTTCCATGAGAGTGCTATAAAAAAGTTTCGATCCCTTTTTTTAACGCTTGATATTATTTCCAATGCTTTCGTTCTTGGATTACAGTTATTGTTCGTTACTTTGATATTTGCACTTCTTAATACCTTTTTATCGATGATATACATCCCATGAACTCGACTCGAGGTAATTTACAGTGATATCATATTTTTCAGAAAAAGCGTTATATCGAGAAAACTTCCATCTCCATTGACAACATCTTTAACTAGGAATATCTGTTTTGCTATCCAGTTTTTGAAATTAATGACGTCATTACCAACTCTAAACTTATCATTACAGAATAAAGGTTCTGCTAACACCTCATTGGAATTATTTAAAAATACTTGATCTGCAAAATCAACATACGAAGTGAAAACGTCTTTCCAAAATTTATTGATTTTTTTGCTGAGAAATTTTCTAGGTCCGTAGATGTCAAATGAATCTATTCCTGGCAACATAGCACTTAATATTCTTTTCCATTTTGAATTTGTCATATATATTCTTTTTAACCCAGTCAGTTTTAAGCTTGTATATATTTGCTTAAATGTGGAACTCCTATTCCTCCATCTTCAACAGCATGTACTGCATATTTCCTTTTGATCTTGTCAGTTTTTTTTTATTCCATATAAATTCAAAACATGTTTTCTGAAGCTGATTTATTTTCATCTTCTGGAGGATTAGGCAACAGAATCCATAGATATATGAGCTTTGAAAGAATCATGGACTTCAGTACTGCAATCCTGCCTAGGGGTGTACATATACGCTTTGACCAAACGTTAAACAATTGTTTCACTTCAGCAAATTTATCTGCTGTGTTGATTTCTGTCATTTTTGATAACTCTCCTGTGAACCAAATACCTAGTATCTATATATTTTGATGGATTCCATTTCATTTTCCTTTCGGAAAGATATTCACATTTTGAGTTTTTTTTTTTTTCCTAACCATACATTTACAGTTTTTTTTCATAATTGAGTTTTAGTCCTGAAATTTCTTCAAACTCCTTAAGAGTTTTAAACAGCTTTTCATACGAAACCCTATCCCCTTTCAATGTGAACACTGTATCGTCTGCAAATTGGCTGATCTTAAACATCGTATCGAGTATTTCAATGCCCTTTATTCTCTCGTCTTCCCTGATTTTACATGCTAAAATTTCTGCACACAAAACAAATAGATATGGCGAAATGGGATCACCCTGACGGCACCCTCTTTCTATTTCAAAACTCTTAGATACTTTCCCATTCACAATTACATAGGATCTTATGTTTTTATAAAATGTCGAAACCCAACAGCATATACCTTCCCCAAACCCAAAAGCTTTAAGTATCTTATTCATATATGTCCAGTTTATCGAATCAAACGCCTTCTCATAGTCAATTGATACCAGTAAACCAGGAAGAGAATTTTGTTCCAGATAAAACATTATGTCATACAAGTTTCTTATATTTTCTCCAATGTACCTTCCTGGGACAAAACCTGTCTGGTCCTCATAATCAATTTATGTAAAACAGATTTAATTCTATTCGCTATACAGGTGGCACCTATCTTATACAAAACATTTAACAGTGAAATTGGTCTCCAGTTTTTTTTAAAATTCTCTTGGTTTATCGGCTTTTGGTAGACACGTTATTAGTCCTTCTCTTTGAGACACCGACATCTCTTTGTTCATAAAGCCTTCATTTAATGACCTTATTACAAACTCTCCTATTTGTTTCCAAAAGAACTTAAAAAAATTAACTGTCATCCCATCTGTACCAGGACTTTTGTCATTCTGCATATTTTTCAGGGCTTCTGATGCTTCTTGGATGGTAATCATACCTTCTAAATGTTCTGCTTCGTCTTCATTTAGTTGTGGCAGATTTGAAACATACCTGCTAATATCATCTTTTATCTTTTACTTCACTTTTCTTGTACAAAATGCTCATAGTATGACCTAGTCTCTTCTAACATTTCATCTGTTTCTAGCAAAACATTTCCTTGATCTGTAACTAATTTCAACATCTGTTTACTAACAAAGTGTCTTTTTTCCAGGTTACAAAAATACTTAGTTACTTTTTCACCCTGCGAAGCCCATCTTGCTCTGGATCTAAGGATGATCCCATCTACTTTTGGTTTACGTAACTGAGCAAGCTCATCTTTCTTTCTTTGTAAATTAATAGCATTAATATGTGTGGGTTTTTCTCTTCCAAGTCTTGTATTTCCTTTTCTAAGCAGCTTTCGGCGTTCATTTGCTCTCTTTTTCTTATTGATACTAAACGTAATCGTTTTTGATCTTATTTCCATGATCAGAACTTCTAAAAATAACCTATCACTTATCATAAACTGTATCTCATTATTGGGTACCTTGCTTAAGTTCTGTCTATCATACGGTGATGCAGCATATTGTTCCTTGACATCATGTATGGTTTGGTTCACTAAATCTACGTAATTGGCATCCCTAAGTAGCGAGGCGTTAAATTTCCAAAAAGTTTTTCTTTTCTGTTCGGTGTTTAGTGCCATATTTAATTTGATCAACGAGTGGTCACTTCTGTATCCCCAAAGGATTTCTGCGTCTCTAATATTACCAGCAAGTGTATCTGATATTAGAAAAAAATCCAGTCGACTTTGCTGTATGGGATTGGGTCTTCTCCAGGTATATCTTAGAATTTCAGGATTTAGTTCTCTCCATATATCGACTAGTTCTAATTCACTGATCATGTTTAATACCATTTCTCTGGCTTTTTGCATTATTTACAGATTTATAATTATGATAGTCCAGGCTAGGATTAATCACTAGATTCCAATCTCCACCTATTACGATGTTGGAGATATTAGTCTCCTTGATTTTTGTTTGAATTTCTTCAAAAAAAGTGGGACTGTCGCAGTTTGGTCCATAAATATTTACCAGCACAATTTCAGTATCTAACGTTTTCAGAATAAGTATAACGTAGTTTCCTTGTCTATCCGTGACCGTTTTCTTTTTATTTTTGAATCAAAATTATTATTTAGCAAATAGCAACTCCTCTTGATCTCGAATTGTAAGATGAAAACACACATTCATAGCCCCATTCTGCCCTTACTTACTGTTTTTTCAATATTTTTTTGTGAAATGTGTATCCTGTAGAAAGTAAACTGAATGTTGTTTTTGCCTAAGAAACTGGAACACGTCTCTTCGTTTTTGAAAGTTACCTAACCCCTGGCAGTTTAAAGAGGATATACTAAACTCATTCTTGTCACGTCGTTTTTAACACATAATCAGTGCAACCTACTTTTCTGAGACAGCAATAATATCCACGAGTGCCCACATTTCTCACATCAACCAAAGATATGCAAACAAGACACATTTTTAAACAAGAAAACAATGAAATGCTATATCAAAAGTCTATATGAAGATGAAATATATGCAATCAAAGACCACATCTGGTGAACGAAATGTGTAA
>JADBJO010004784.1:57500-62500 GCA_016801955.1 Conus betulinus | reverse complement strand
TGCGTGCGTGCGTGCGTGCGTGCGCGTGCGTGCGTGCGTGTGTGTGTGTGTGTGTGTTATGTGTGCATTTCCTGGAACAGTGAGGAATAGAAATGTCCGGAATATGTCTTATCTTAATGATTTTTAATGATAAATCACCTCTCTCTCTCTCTCTCTCTCTCTCATACGTGTACACATGTATGTATATATAATTTATGAGTGGCTGTGTGCATGCTTTATTTGCACTACCAAAAAGGAGACAGATTGAAATTCCCATTGGTGAAACACGCATGTTTTATTGTTTGAAAGTAATTTAAATTTTCAGTGTCATGTTTGTAACTATAAATATGTATGCCTTAACATTAAGGACAGCGGTCACGAATGTAATTTCTCTTTTAACGAGAGATCATAAAGTTTTCTGAATCTGAATCTGAATCTGAAAGTTCGATAAACTATTAAAACTGCACAGAAAGATCGACAACGTCACACCAGAAACTTCGTTTCAGTATTTCATCGACTGAAACTGGATGCTTTTAGAACTAAATATAGCTCTGCAACAAAATGCATATGCGGGGGAAACAAAACTGACGAGAGATCATGTTTTGTTCGAATGTGTGCCTCTCAAGGCATTTCTGCCACATTTATCAGGCATATCTGTGACTGATATTTTTTCTGATATTGATTTTGCTTTGAAAGTTACTTTCTGCTTGATTTGTAGTCCAGTCAGGTATTTGCTTTAATCTGATATTGTTAGTGTGTGTAGGTTTGTTTGTCTATTCGTTTGTCTGTCTGATTGTTTTCTGATGTTATGTACACCCGCCTCCCTCCGCTCACTCCCAGCCCCCCCTCCCCCCACACACCCCCCACACACACACACTTGTATGCAACATGAACAAACTCTATCTATCTCCCTCTATTTGCCTGTCTATCTCTCTCCTTTCTTGTCTAATATCACATAGTTTGTGAAAAGACGTTAAATTTAAAGTACTACTACTACACACACATCTGACCTATTTACAAAAGCAGGCACTGCACCTCAAAACGTAGCTCCTCGGATGTCTTTTTAGCACTATCCCGGAATGGGAACTTAGTAGAGCAAAGTATGACACAGACTATACAAGTTTTTTAAAAAAGTGATGGACCCTTGCTGCCAACGTTACGTTAAGTCACATATAAATGAAACTTATATAAATCACCTTAAAATTTATACAGATGGTTTCTGTACTAGACAATTATTTGTCTGGTTCAGCATTCATAATTCCATCCTTAAATATAGAGAAAGTTACCACCTTGGTAAGAATATTTCCATACTTACTGCGGAACTTGTTGCCATTATTATGACATTAAACTTTTTTCTTGATTTTCAGTTTCCTGCATTTCAAATACTACTTTGCGTTGATTCAAAATCAGTCCTACAAGCTCTAAAATGTTTGAATATAAGTGTGAGAACAGAACTCATATCAGAAGTCTACCACTTAATTCATTTTTCGCATTTACGTGGTTCCTATGTCGATTTCTGTTGGGTTCCATCACACTGTGGGTTATCTGCGAATGAAAGGTAGGCCAATTAGCCAAAAAGGCTGCTATCACTGAGACTGATTTAACAAAGGTTTGACTCCTTTATCCTTACATGAGAGTTATAGTCTTTTAAAAGACGTATCCTGGACCTCTATTTCAAATAAACGAAAAGGCACCAGAAACAAAAAGGGGATATTATTTAACAAGATATCAGACAATAAAACAGGTATCAAGAAATCTCTACCAAGAGCGGATTTTAAAAAGTTTGATTCTTAGATTGAGGCTTGATGTCTTTAAAAACAAATTCTGTAAACACGTGACTTGTATTTGTGGCCAGCAAATCACTCCGTTCCATCCACTTTTTTGTGTGATAGAATGAAACCCTACTTACCTGCTTGGTTGTTGAACACTGAACCGTCGATATCAGCCTTTGAAGATGTCATCTCCAACGAATCAAACATTTTTGAAGTTGTTCAAGGACTGATTAAGAGCCCAGTTGGACATTTACTTTAACGTCTATGTTATTTTCCCCATCTTGGTGATAGTTGCTTATTTAGTGTTTCTTTTAAAGTTTTGGATTCAGTTATAGGAGGTTTTTTTTTTTTTTTGGGGGTTGTGGGTTTGTTTTTTTTTTTTGTTTGTTTGTTTTTTTTTTTATTTTTTATTTTATCTAGGGCCTAATTGCATTATACATACCTACGTATGCCCCAAAATCAACACAAACCATTCGCATGCATACACCCCAAACACACCACATGCACACACACATAACACTTACATACTGTCTAAGATCACTGTTAGGTGGATAGACGTTAAATTAAAGAACGAACACACACACACACACACACACACACACACACACACACACACAGAGAGAGAGAGAGGCACGCACGCACGCACGCACGCACGCACACACATACACACTTTAATACATGTTTACAGCCCTAGGCGACCGTTAGGGGAGAAAGTGGAGAGGTATGGGTGAGGGGGTATATCAGGTCTGTCGCAAATACAGTCGATTCAATACGCGTTTGTTTAAGCAAAAGAAATAGTTGTTTAAATCATTTCAAGCATTCTGAACATGCCTGCCTTACAAGTGATCTATTTTCCTCCGCAAACCTTGCTTTAAAATATTGCCATTATCTCCTGGGTGTTATGTGGCTTCTATTTTTCATCTTCCAAACTTTGCTTTAATGAAGAAAAAAAAGAAATTCACCCTAAAAAAAGTCAGTCGGGTGGAACACCCTAGAACAAGATCATCAACATATGCCGGAAAAATGTTGAGGTGGAATGTCAGGCAAATCCCAGTACTCTATTAGTGTCTCATCACACGCCGTGCCCTATGGACCTTCCTCGTCTTGTGAAAAAGAAAGCAAGGGGTGGAGTTTAAAGCAATGGCTTGTGTGTGGTCGACACAAAACTGTCACTGTCACTTCCTTTGGGCCACCACTGGCTAATAGCCGGAATCATTTCAGGTTTGGACAGGTTGGTGCCATGTGCGCGGGCGCGCTATCTCGTTCGTTCACACACACACACACACACACACACACACACACACACACACACACACACACACACACACACACACACACACACATACACACACACACACACACACACACACATCAGATTTCTGTCAGCTTCAGGATTAAATTAAACCCTGGCCCCTGCCGGAGATGGGGTATTCCAGCCGCAGCATGCAACAGCTTGACTCAACTCGGAATCATAAAATGTTAAGCACTTCATTGAACGTCTGCAACCAGATTTTTTTTTCATGCCAATTTACATGTTTGTTTATCAAACTTAATAGTGACTTGAAAGGAAAGGTTCAATGAGGCAGGGAACAGTCAAACAGTAAATAACGAACAAGTAGGATAACTCTTGCTTCCATGATGAAATAGACACACGCCCGTACCTCCACACCAATGCTGCTTACAACACCAAATCGCCCGGCAGAATGACAACGCAAAACACAGAAGAAAAAACCAAGGAGAAATCTCCCAAACAAGAATGCTGCAAGCTTGCCCGTATACTCTGTACCCGATATATCTACACAACAACAACTGGAGACATGAACAAACACAATGTGACATTTACTCAAGACGGGCACAACCTTTACGATCTTGAGTATAGTCAAGCAAACACACAGATGAACAGAAACAAATACAGGTAACCTCGGTTTGACTGGTTTGAAAGGAAATACTAAATGAGGCAGGGAACAGTACACAGTAGATAACGAACAAGTAAGGTAACTCTTGTTCCCATGATGAAATAAAGACACGCCAATAACTTCAAACGAATGCTGCTTACGACACCGAATCGCCTAGCAGAACTGAGCAATACAGAGCACACACACAAAAAAAAACAAAACCAGACAAACAAGGAGACCCCCCCCCCCCCCCCCCCCCAGAAAAAAAAGGATGTTCAAAGTTTGTCCATACACCCCTGCTCACTGTGACTTCTTGTTCGCACAAAATGAAATTTTAAATGACAGCACAGACCTTGAAAACAATATCTACGAGGTAAATTTTTTCATCAGGTATCTGAATATTCTGGACACTCCTTAGTAAAACGCAACTCGTAATCTATGTCACATTTTTATGCGGACGCACAATTCGCGTGGATTAGCATTCATTCCCCCTGTCTTCATAGGTAATAAATCATTGTTATACCTACACTTGACAAATGAAATCATGTTTGCATAAATAAACTGATCAATAAATTTCCCGCGCTAAGACAGTCAATCGGTCAGATTTTTTTTTTTTTATTCACCTTTGTTATTTTTGTATCTCTGTAAAACGCGTATGTAAAGGTTTGTTGTAATGCTTCAAGCCATATTTTTTAAATCACCTTTTTAAAGTAAGAAAAATTTTTTGACAATGGTCTACGCTTTAAAAAAAAACAAAAAAAAAAAAACTTTGCGATTCCAAGGGCAGTCAAAACCTATCTGAATTGAAATCCGAAGGATGTTACTAATCCGTTTTGACTGATGAATGCCTGTCGCATGTAAAGAATACATTAAACCAGGTTTTTCGAGTTTGTCAGAATCATGTGATTCAAAACCAGTCCACAATCGGATTATTCTGAATTTGATAAGGACTGACACCGGGTGAATTATAATTTCAACGTGAATGAAATCATTCAGTTTTCTTCTCTTTAGTCAAAATACATGTTTCTGGAAATTCTGCGAGCAATATCTCTAGGGTATTCATATTATAATATCTCCATTGCAAACAACGGTATAAAGAAATAGGAACAACCGTTAGCTGACAGAGATGAAAGCTAACACCTACTAGTAAATTCTGGTTCTTGAAGATCTGCACTTTTAAAAAAAAAAGAAGCTTTTTTTGCGCGTGTTCATGCGCCGTTTTCCTCGCTTTGAGAAATGTATGGCCCGTTTTTCAGTTGTTTATTGTCAAAGGTCATATGCAGTCATAATGACATAGTGATGGTAATGTTGCTGATAGCCCAGCCGACCGCAAAGGGCCATATTAGGGCTGTCA